>JAFBJY010000485.1:0-40483 GCA_016801885.1 Toxotes chatareus | reverse complement strand
TTTCCATACTGTTTTGCTGTTTATAGTGCATTATATGTTTACTATTATGTGTATTATTGTATAAATCCTGAGTGTTTTCTTGCTGCCGTACCAGTGCAATTTCCCCATTGTGGGACTATTAAGGTTTATCTTATCTTATCTTATCTTAACAGCTGCAGCACTCTGTGTGGTTGCAGGAAGAGATCTGATGTGTGCTTTCAATGTATTTATCACTGTTGCACTTCAACACACTGGCCAGTCACCTTACAGTCTTTTGCTATGTGTTGAAGGACCCAATAACATTCATAGAAGATGGCTTTCTGAGATAAGCTTATGTTCTTTCAATGGTTTGCCCCTGAAAGCTTACATTTTCAGTGGATGGGCTTCTTATGTATGGGGACACTGATGATCTGGTTCTTCCACTTTTTGGCACAACTGGTTTGCATTCCTCATGACTCCTGCAGGATGTTCGTTTTGTGCACTCATCAATAAGAAGCTTAATGACTGAACTGCAGGCTTTCTGACCTGGAAGGAACATGACTGTTGGAGGCAGACATGGTGAAGCTTGGATCATTTTTTTATCCTGCCCGTTTTGACCCAACTTGGAGAAGACCCAAGAAGGCAGCCAAAAGCCCTCCATGATCCTCCTTATACTGGCTTCCAACGCTTGCCCATTTCTTGCAGGTTAAAGGAAAGTTTTTCCACAATTTGTTTTACTCCCACGAGCTGTGTCTCCAAATATGAAGCCCTGGAAGAGCCACGTCCTCTTAGCACATTCCAACTCAAGAAGAATGTCACTTAGCTCTAAGTAGCCAAACATTATCTTTATTAGTCAGCCTTGGAAAATGTTCAATCTTTTTTTTTGAGCAATTAAGTCTTCAATGACCTCAGGTGTCCCGTAACACTCCTCAAGGCTGCCATACCATACTGACACCTGCTGTAGGATTGAGATGTGCACAGAACGAATTCTCTTTGCCTGTTCTGAGGATTCAACTCAAGCCACTTTGTCAAAAGATCCAGCTCTTCTCTGAAAATGAGAGATTCAAGTCCTAAGTAGCACTCAGAGAAAGAAGTTTTCCAGGCCCAGTAATTTTCAGGTTTGTCAATCAAATTTAATTTTGTAAAGTGAAATACAACAGAAAATAACGCCAAATTAATATCCGCTCAACAATAAAAACAGTACATTTCACAGAGTAGCTTAGACTAGCAAGCTAAACAATATGTAAATTAGCAGCTAAATAAAATGCTACACCAATAACCGCTAAATGTACAAAAACTACACACAATAACACTTACACACTGTAGCAGTCATAGGCCGAAGCGTGCATAAACATCCACAAACTATAAGCAGCGACACTCCGTTCCTGTCTTAACTGCTCTCAACTGCTCTCACGTAGTGTGCCGGCTGAAAGCCGGGCGTCCAAGATGCTAGTCATCCTACCGTCAAGAAGAAGTAGCTCACTCCGTGCCATTTCCAAAACCCAAAAAGACGCGCCAACACACTCCAACTCAAATTACCTGAACTAAAAAACAATATAACTTTTACATTTTACACTTGACCTTATAAACTTCAACATTATTAGCAGCACAGGGGAGTTATGGCGGGACCACATTACCCCAATTTTAATTGGTTTACACTGGCTACCAGTTAAATCTCGTATTGATCTTAAGATTTTAGTTCTGACTTTTGAAACAATACATGGACAAGCCCTAAATATATTTGTGATCTTTTAACCCCATACTCATGAATTGCGTTCACTCAGGTCCTCAAATCAAAACCTTCTGTCGGTGCCTAAGGCGCATTTCAAAACCAGAGGTGACCTAAGCGTTCCAGTCTGTCGCTCCCCGTCTATGGAACTTGTTCTGCCTTAAGGGGCATATTTTGTTAGTTTAGAGACTGTTATTTTGAAATGCATACTTTTATTTTGGCGTCTCTTGGGCCTTGGAAGTAGGCGAGACCTTGAGCAGAGCGTAATGTTAAGAAAAAAGTGAATTCAAGTTGGCAATAAGGAACAGCGGGACGTTCTCATATAATTAAAAGGAACTTCGGGCCCCCAAAAATTGGGAAAAATTTTCCCGGGGAAAAAAAGGCCAGGGGGGTAAAATCGGGAAAAAAAAACCACCCAAAAAGTTTTTGCCAAAAATTAAAAAAAAATTTTTTCCCCAAAGGCTTAATGGCATGGTAAAAGAAAGAAAGGGGGAAAAAATTGGGTTTACCAAATTCCCTTTATCAATTTTAAAGTTGAACCCCCCCCGGGGAGTTTAAAAAAAAGGTTGCCGGAGGTAAATTTAGGTCCCTAAAATAAAATTTAGGAAACCCCTTATTTTTTTGGGGAAACCTAGGGGCAAAACCCAGCTTTTAAAAAAACCCTTAAAAAAAATTTGAAGGGGAAAAGAAAATTTTTTGGGAAAAGGAGAAAAAATTTTTTTGGGGTTATTTTTAAAATTTTCGGGTTTTGGGTTTGGAAACCCCCCAAAAAAAAATTGGGGGGGTTTTTTCCAGGGCAGTCCCAATTGTCCAAGGGTTGAAAAAACCCCAAAAAAAAATTTGCCCCGTAAACCCCAAAACCCGGGAAAGGGCCCTTAAAAACCCCTTAAAAGGGGGAGAAAGAAAGTTTCAAAAACCATTTAAAAATTTGCCCGGGGGTGAAAAAGGGGTGGAAATGGCAAGAAGGGAACCCGGGATTTTCCAAAAAGGGGAATTTAAAATTTAAAATTGGGTTTTGGGGGTTTTAAAATTTTGTTTTGACTTTTCCCTTTAAAATTTTTTGGGTTTTTTTTTTTTTATTTTTTTTGAAAATTTTTTAAAAAGGTTTTGGGAAAAAATTTTTTTTAAAAAAATTTGGGAAAAAAAATTTTGTATTTAAAGGGGGAATTTTAAAAACAAAAAATTTGTTTTTAAGAAAAAGGGGTAAAAAATGTTTTGGGGGGTTTCTTTTTTAAAATATTGCAAACCTTCCTTTAAAAAATTTTTTTTTTAATGTTTTAAAATTTTCCCCATTTTATTTTGGAAAAACCCCCCCTTTTGAAGCCCAAAAAAATTTGTTTTTAAATTTTTAAAAATTTGTATTTTTAAAAAACAAAATGCCCCAAAAAATTTTTAAAAGATTGTTTTTAAGGCTTTTTTCAGGTGTTTAAAAAAGGGTTTTTTAAATGTTTCCCCCCTTTTTAAGTTGAAAATTTTTCTTTTTTAATTTTATTTTTCCCCATTTTTTTTTTTTTATTTTAAAAAGGGAAAAAATTTTAAACCCCTGGGAAATGGACCTGGGCCAAAAAGGGTGAAGCCCCTTTTTAAATAAAACACCCAAATTTAAATTGGTTTTTTTTAAAAGAAAGCTTTTTTCGCCCTGTTTTTTTGGGGGGTTTAAATTTGAAAACCCCCCCAAAACCAAAAATTCAACGTTTTTTTGGGGAAAAAATTTTATTTTGGGGTTATCGGGAAGGGGGGAAATCCCCATCAGATCTGGGGAAAAACCAAAAAAGGTTTTCCAGGGGGTAATTTTAAGAAAAAAATTTAAAGGGGAAAATTCCAAAACCCCTCCCTTTCAATAAAAGGGAATCTGCCCAAAAAACCCTTACGGTGTCTCCCTAAACTCACTGCAAAGACATTCAAAAAAACCAAAATGAGAATAAATTCTTGAGTTCATGAAAAAATTCTTCAGACGCATCAGGGGGGCCCCACCTTTGGGAAAAAAAGGAAGAGTGTGGTATTCCCCGACCTTGATTTTTCACCCACAGAATCCAAAAAACACGTGGTCTTGCTCCAGCGCTAAGCACCGGGTTTCCAAATGACGTGCGGGAAAGGCCCTGACCTCAAAACCCCTTTTTGGGATTTTTGACCCGCTGGGAAGGGAGCAGGTTGCAGCCCCGCTGATATAAAAATTTCCACTTTTTTCTCGTTCGCAAAGCCCAAGGGAAATTCCTGAGATTTTTTGACAATGACATGTCCAAAGACATCACTGAGTATGGAAGGGCCCAAAAGTTTGGCAAAACCCCACCCCCATCCGGCCCCCTATGGACCAGGAGAGCAATTCGGAGGCGATCAAATGGAGCAGACACTCAAAGCCAACGCCATTTTATGTTGGATCCCTTGTGTCCCTGATACAAAAATTAGTCTCCGAGAGGACCCGCCCCCCTCAGGAATCTAACAAGGCTACACGTTTGTTTAAAAATAGCAGGTTGTCCTGCAAGCATTCGCACAGAAGACTGAGATTCGGGGACATGGATCTCGGTAGTGAAACCCCACCAGTGCCGCCTTTTTCCGATGGGTGCCCACAAGGGACACCTTCCCCTTTTAAACATCCGGGGACAAGAAGCATTTCACACGCGGGGTGTTTTTCCACAGTGAACAGCATTTTTGATCCCTTGGGCATGCCAAACAAAGTTTGAATGGAAAATCTACTGAGAGAGTTCAAGGCTGAGGGGGACGGGGTGCCCTTCCAAAAGGGGAGGTTCAAAAAAATGGGGAGGGAAGAGTCCCGCAATTTGAACAAGCTGAAATTCCCTGCTTTTAACAAAACATCCCACCATAGCGAACATAGAGGCTTGTGTTTTCTGAGATCCACAAAAGCCTCGGGTTGTGGTGTATCTCAGGATCATTCAAGCAAGGACAAGTGGATGGGGATTCATTCGGGAAAGCTAAATTATCCATTTCTCAACCCACCACCCCACGTTTGGGTTTGCCCAATATGGCTGTGGGGTTGCTGATCTCATCCAAGATGAACTGGATTTAAAAACGGGGACTATTTAAAGTTCTACTGCGACAGGGTTGTGTTAAATATTCACAATCGACCAAACTTTTCCCACATCTATGTTCCTGGGGTGATTCATCATCAACAAGCCCAAAAAACCAGTTTTCAGCTCAGGGAAAACCCCAGCAGACCCGCATCAAGGCGCCGCATCCCAACTGGCAACAACATGGTTCACGGGGCCCGTTTCTCCAAACCAAGTCTTTGTCAGAAAATCGAATATGAATTTGGAACCCAGACACAGATTCTGAGATACGTCTGAAGTAAGCAGTTTCAGACACAGACTCCAACAGGGTCTCAATCCCAGGTTCCAACCCACCCATGCACTCACTACCCGGGGGTTGCTAACCATCCACATTGTCAGAACACAAAAAACAGGTCAGGCAGATGAAAAGGGTGGCATCATTGAGGCCCCTAAAAACCCTGATGAGCTGTCTCAGGCTAGATTTTATTATAAAAGCTCCCCAGGAAGGTTTTTCACAAGGACATTGCCCCCTTTCCGCCGGGCGGCCCCAGAAACAGTACACCCCAAAGTGAACCCTTTTTAAAAGAAGTTTTGATCTGTGGGGGTGGGTTTAAACATGCAGAGCGAGCATGGCCAAAAGAGCCCATCATCCTCCCCAAAGGAAGTCATTTTTCCCCTGCTTCTGTGAGACAATATCATGAGAAGGGAAAACATCAGGGCCCCCCAAACTAAAGGGGGCCCTCAGAGCAGCAGGCTATTGATAAAGGGGCAAGCGGACATCCCCCAGTTTTGCAAAGTGTGTAGTTTTTTACGGGCGCCAAAAGGGAAGGGAAAGCCATGGCGCTTCCACCAGAGCTTTACTAACCCCCACCCTTCACCTATTTTGGGGGTGATGTTTTGGACCCTGGCTAGTTGTCTCCAACGCCGGGGTGGGGGCCCAAAGCAAGCGGTGGGCTTTTTTTGCATGAGTTCACGAGCAGGCACACGAGATCACCCTTTTTGGGATTTTCCCATGCATCAATCACCTCGGTTTTTCAAAAGGACCGTCAAACATACAATCAGACGGGGACAACTTTGTTGAGCACAAAGGAGCTGGGATTGAGTCACAAGGAACCAACCGGGGCATACGTTTTTGAGTGATCAGAACGTCTGGGGTGTTCAATCCCCCAAATGCATCCCAAGGGGGGGGCAGGGAAAATGATAGGATTGTAAAGGATCCTACGCCATCTTGCAAAAAGAAAACATTCAACTCTGACGTCTTATGTTTTAATGATGGAGGGGGTGTATCATCAATGCTGGGCCCTCTTGCCCCAGTTCCAACGACCCAGGCCCTTTCATATTGTTCCTGCTATGATTCTCACTCAGAAAGGGGGCCCCAGAAGGAGAATTCACAACGGATTCTACAGTAAACAAGGGAAACAGATGGGCCCTTCAGATGAGTTCCCCGGGGCTGGGCCAGGAGTATCTTCCTACTCTGGGGAAATGGACTGAAAAAAAAGAGATGTAAAACAAGGGGGACCGATTCTAAAGGACTGTCAGGTCCCGGAAAAATTTGGGCCTATAAGGAAACGTTTTTCCCGGGGAAAAAGGGGCCCGTCGGGGAATTGAACTTAAAAAAGGCCGGGTTCTTAAAAGGTTTTTCCCCGGACCATCTCAGAAGTGCTTCTTTTGCCAGTGAATTAACAAGCAAGGTTTTGAGGGTTTAATGGTGCCCCAATAAGGTCAGGCGGGGAGTGTTTATTTTTTGGTTTTAGAGTAGAGACTGTTTTTTTTGAAATGCATACTTTTTTTTTGCGCCTTGGGGGAAGTGGGCGGCCAAAAACGAATTTAAAAAAAAGTAATTCGTTCAATGGGGGACCGGACGTTTCATAAAATTTAAAAGGAACCGTTGACCCTTTTGCAGAAAACGTTTTTCACTCTGTATTCAAAGTGGTCCCAAACGGTAAAAATCAGCCCCCAACAAGGACCGCCTTGCATCATTAAATCAGTTTTTTAGCTCACTGTCTAGTTGAAATAAATTTTCCCCGAGGACAGAACAGAACTTTCCCTTAACCCCCGCCTGACCAATTGTTGATTTAAAGCTTTTTATAAAAAGTGAAATAAAAATAAATCTAATTTGAAACACAAGAAAAGCAAAAGAGAAAAAAAGAGCTGAAGTGGTAAAACAATAAATCCCCAAAATTGGGGAAAGGTTTGCAATAAAAACACAATGAAGAAAAATAAAACATCAGGTTCCCGAACTCCCAAAATTTTTAAACTTTTTTTGGGCCGGGTTAACAGAAGAAACACGCGCCATGCACAAAACAAAGCATAAAACACAGACCATGTGACTTCCTGTAAATGGGAGGGAGGAGAGCAAATTTAAAGTGTTCAGTCAGTTGAATTATTTGAACTAAACAGGCGGGACGGGAAAAAACTAAAGGCTGAGGCAGGTGGTGAAACAATTTTTTTTTACTGCCAAAGTCTTAGCGTTTTGCCCCCTGGATTGAGAGAAAAGACTGGGATGAAATTTACCCAAAAAGGGAAAATGGGAAAAAGAATGTTGAGTGTGTTACCCCCTTTCTCTCAGTCTTTTTGGCCCTTTTTGATCGACTTGTGTGTCCTGATTCTTTGTGTGTCTGAAAGTCTTTTTATGGGTTCTTCCCAGACTGACGAAGTCCAGAAGATAGTGTTTGTGGGGGGGAAGAAGGGACAGAGCAAATGCCCAGGACCCAGCTGTCTTCTGAAGAGTGACTGGTCCAAAAGTTTAATCCTCCACACTTGAATGAACCCTGGCCCCTCAGATCAGAAGAAGGGGGGTTTTAAATGACCTAGGATGATTTAGTTCTCAGAAAAATTTAAAGGGAAACAACTTTTTCACAATTTTAAACAGACTTTCGGGTTACTTTTTTATGGTCAGTCATTGTGATTTGGGTTTATGAACATGAACTGGCCACTTCCAGAGTCTGTAGACCTGTCGAAAAAAAAGCAAAAAGAAACCGTGTTCCATGTTGGAGTTCCAAATGTTTCTCGCCGGGCCCAACAGAGACTTATAACCCTTTGGATTTTGTTCAAAAAATCAACGAAATTTATTAACGGTTGGGGCAAAAATCATTTTTTGGGTTTTTCGGGGGTTTTGCTGTGGAAAGGGCAGAAGTCCCACGGGGATTGTAGCTCCCAAAAAGTTTGATCAGACTGAAAGGGAGTTTGGAACATGACAACGAGTGATAGCATAATACATCATTGAGATAAAAACATTATCAGAGCCTGAAAGAATTCCAAATTTACGAATCCACCCAAAACACCCAAGAGTATCTCAAAGTTTTAATATTTTTTGGGAAAATGTATAAGATTAAAATCAGAGAAAGATCCAGAACAAGAGCTGGACTGCAGACAGTCATAGAGCAGCACTAAAAAAAAGTAAGACTGTACTTGTCTGCCCCGTATCATTCAAAAACAGGACCTGTTTTTTGACAAAAGTCATTTGTTCATCATACAGTTTTGACATTTAAGATGATTAGAAATCCCAAAAAAATAAAAAAGCTTTTCTTTGTTGTCTTTGTTTTTATGAGCTGATAAAAAGAAATGAGCAGATTTCAGTTCTTTTTTAGTCTGTTATTTCTTCTGTGTCAGCAGTTTTTCGCAGATATTGGTCTGCAGGGGGTTTTTAGATGAACATAAGATCAGTCTGAGGAGGAGATGAACGGACTGAAGGAACTGATGGAACAGGAAGGGAAACCTCCTCCAGGATCTAACGAGCTCTAATCACAGAGGGACAGGGGAAAAGGGTTAACCCCAACATGGGTGGGCAGCTGGAGACAGTTTCCCAAGATGGAACCCTCCGGCACCCCAAACAAGTCCCCAAACATTTTTAAAGCCTTACCTGACAACAGAGCATGAGTCGTTATAAACGGGCGTTTGGCTTTGGGAAAAACCTTTCCCAGTGCAGAAGTTCATTTGGGACTGGGCAGGGCTCAAAACCAAGACGCCAGTCTGTGGTTCTGCTTTCATTCAGGGCTGAACCTGATCAAAATGAGAGACAGTTTTCTATGCCCCGTTTCCACCCAAAATTAAAGAAGGTCACAGCAGAAAGCTCGTCTGAAAGTGTTGTTCATCTTTGAGGGGCCTGGATGAAAGCAGACTTTCACGGGATTTCAGCAAAGGGAGGGTCGTGTCTGATGTCTCACAGAAGTCATCTGTCCGGTGCTGACAAACCTCACCCGGGGGAATCTGCCCCCTTGCCTGGTCTGGATAACTTCCCCCTGGCAGCCAATCAGATCCCTCCCACAGGAAGGGTAACAGAAGTAAAGGTTTCACTGCGCCAGAAGGGGGAGTACTCGGGAGGAGATCCAGTGTTGAAAAGTTGCCCAGAAGAATATCTAAAAATCAAGACATCCAGGAGACCCCATCATGTTCAGATCCCAGTTTTCTGCTGATCCTGCTACAGTTCTGGGCCATGTTGACCACAGAGCAGAGAGGGGGCTCCCCGCCCCTGATGACCTTACTCACACTTCCTGCTGGTTCAGAAAAAGGGGAAGAAGCACAAGTATGATGGGGGACATGAAAAAGCCCAAAGGAGCAATGAATTTGACGGGGAAGTTCTTCTGAAGCGGGGGAGCTGGTTTGAACATCGGGAAAAAAGGCATCATTTCTCCCAAGAAGCCCTGGGCAGTGGGTTTGATGTCACAGAGGCCTCGGTTTACTCAGGGGGCAGAGATCTTAAAAAGAAGGGGATCTTCCAGAAAACAGTCTACTGCTTTTTCTCTGAGCATTCAGGTTTTTCTGGTCAGTCTACATGTTCCACGTTACCAACGGGAAGCAGTTTACTGAAGGACTCCTGGGAGAAAATGTTGATTCGCCGGGATTTCTTCCTGATGGAAACAGTAAAAAAAATCCTGAGCAGTAAAAATGGCCACCGGACCTGTTTGTTCGTTCCCTTCATGGCCTGTCTCTGGGCCCAACCAGAACTCTTAGGAGGCCTTTTTGGTCAAAAGAACCAGAAAACCATCCAGAGGCCATAAACAACCTGAAGGGAAAAACACTATTTTTCCCCTGCAGAAGCATCAACATCTTCCCTTCGTGGGGAACAACTGCCAGTAATCAGGAGACCAAGGTTCCTGGAGTCAGAAAAGGGGACTTCGGATCCACTGTTCAGCTCTGGCCACGTTCTGAGATGTGGGGACGTTCTGGATGATTTGGGACCTGAACAAAAACCACAACAGAGGGGGGGCAGGAGATGACCCCAGCCAGGACCCGGAAACCGGTGAGTCCAGCCCGTCAATAACAATGTTTCAAAGCTGATCAATGACATGATCAATCATTCTGTAGTTTAGTGGTAATTTTTAATACACAGCGATTTTTCCCACTGGTTGATTTAAATCAATGTGTCAGTTTTTTTTTTTTCCGATGTTCTTGAGCATTCAGATGCTGTAAGAGCAAAGCTGTTATTGATTATTGATTGATTTAATGGGATTTTGTAATATTTAAAAAGGATGAAATTTTCATGTAAATTCTTTGAATAATTCACCCTTTTCATTGCCCTTTTAAATGTCAGTTCATCAAACCTTAGTAATTCATCTGTTTATTTCTGATGTTATTCATTCATCGGAAACCAAATAAATTCCCTGTTTTTATTTTTTTATTTTTTTGATAATGGAATATTTAAATTTTTTCCCATGACATGGAAATATTTCTCCTGGGGGTGGATAGCTTTTTAAATAGTGAAGTTTTTTTTTTTGGGAACAACAGCCCACTTCACGTGGGACCAACCAATCATGGCGATGAGCAGGGATTTTTTTTACAAAATTTTTTTACGTTGTGCGGGTTTTCCGAAAAAGTGAACTCGGATTTGGGTCCCAAAAGAATCCACTTAAAGGACAGGGGGGGAAAGGGAGTTCTGAACGCCGTCTATTAAATTTTAAAGTTCTGTCTTGGCCAACATCCCTGCCCCCTTTTTTGGGGTTTTGCGGTGCTCCTGCTGCTCCCGCCCGACTCCATTCTGTCCGACTGATGGGGAATACCCTTTTATTTACGTTGTTTTCGGGGGGGGGCTTCGGGAAAAGACCCGGGTTGCCGTCATTTAGAGAATAAAATAAACTTGTGAAACAGAGAAGTATGCCAGAACCCATTGATTTCAAAATGTAACGTATTCTTAATACTATCTTTTTAAAACAGTAAGGGAAAACAGTTACCTAATTTGTATTTGAAAAACCCTTTACTTTACCCCCCCCAACACTGTGTATGGAACGGGTTTTGGGGTTTTCCCAAAAACGAAAACCCAAACACAACCTAAAAACCCCCTGAAGAGGAGACCCCAAACAATTGGGGCCAACAGCGAGGGCCAACCACTCATCAGCCAGTGGAAACGGCAAAGACTTTTAACAGAAATAAAAACCAAGTAGCAACGGGAAAGAGGTATCTTATTTTTAGGGCTAATTTTTTACATAGAGAATATTTTGGGCCCAAAATTTAATTTCATGTAAAATGAACTGATAAAATCATGATCTGATTTTCCCATTAAAAACCGTGATGTGATATTTTGCCATATCACCCCCCAAATTTTCCCCTAAAGACAGATCAATCTTTTGATCACATCATGTTGAAAAAAATTCAACCTTATTGGTTTGTTAATTGTGTTTGTGCTCATCAGTTTTGTGTTGATGACAAATCATTATTCAGTTTTCCACGCCCTAAATATTTCATCCTTTCTTTTAAATAGGGCAGGTCGATATTGTCAGTCCATTAGTTTCATTTGTACCTTTTGGAAAAAAGTCAGCCCATGTTGCAGCTAATGAAAACTAACGGGGTAGCTCACAGAGAGAGAGATCATCTTTAAAAAGTCACTGAGCTCATGGAAAAAATCCTGAGTCAGAGAAAACCCTGGACGAAAAAATTTTTTTCTAATGGAACGGCCTCATGATAACTTAGTGAGTCAGACGATCACACTGACACACTGTGGACATTATGGAAGACTTACTGAGCACATGTTCTCTCTCTTTTTTGCAACTTAAAGTAAAAACAAAAAACTGTGCAGGTCTGAGAGAGTGGAGAATCAATGTTTCATGTCAAACACACACAGAAAAGTTTTGCTAACCCAGTGATTGAAACAAATATTTACCCGGGATCAAGTTTTTTCATAAATGCCAAGAAATAGAAAGTTTCCTTTTTATAAAAACATGTTTTTTAAAATTTAATGTGTCATTAAGATTTTTCTGACTGTGGACCTCAGAGACCACTGTGAAGTGTGGCCTCAGCTCTGATGTAAACCCCCTCCCACCCCCACGAGTTGACCTGAGGGAAACAACCTGGGGGTTCGGGAGTGAAGCTGTTGTCTGCTGGACGGGAGAGCCCAAAACTAGACGGGAGATCAGGTCAGTCCACTGACGGGAGCTGTTAGCTTTCCTGTAGATTCTTCATTTTATCATTGGCAGTTTTAAATGGTTGTCAGAAGTTCTCAGTTTTTCCCAAAATGGTTTTCCTTAGGCCAAAAAAAAAGAAAAAGATTACAGGGTTTTTTTAAAAAAGGGGACAGGAGCAGAGCTGAGGGGGAAATTTAACAGTTTTTTCAGTTTCCAGAGGTTGATTTTTTCCATCAGTCAGTAAAGGTGAGGCTGTGGTTGGGGGACATAATTCTTCTGGGCTTAAGGGAAAAAGGGACTTTTGAAAGACTTTTGTTGTAATGACCAACCAAGTCCCCTTTTGAGTTGAATAATTTTTGGGGGACCCGGAAATAGACTCTCAAAATATAGAAGGTTGAACTCTCCTTCCCCAGCCTATGATACCAAACTGGTGGGGACAAGCTAGGATCTTTTTTTGAGCAACAATTATAAGAGCAGTTTCAATAGCAGTTTCACACACGAAAAACAGTCTCCATGACGGGAGGCTGTCAAGGTCAAACCACCCTCAGGATTTTCCAAAAGAGTGAAACAGTGATTCATCATTTTGATACATGCCAAAATGTTTCCCAAACCCCAGAAGATAAAAGTGCAGAAAAAAGCTAGATTTTCCCCACGGGCCTGTTTTCACCGTCAAAGGGTAGGTTTCAAAAACAGGTTTTACACCTGGTTTGCATAAGGGATGATGATGAAAAATACCATGATCTGATGTTTGAAAAAAGGCTGGAAGCTTTTTCCCAAACAGAGTGTGAAGCTGAGAGTTAAGGACGACCCCAACAACCCCTTTTAATCTGCATCTGACATCGCTGTTTTTTTCGATCCAGCTGTGAACTTGGACTTTCTTTTTAACTGCAAAAACCTACTGAGCTGCTAAATATATTGATCCTCTAATGACAGACCTGACTGATAGAATCTGTGTTGAAGAACAGGTGTGTAAAATTTGTGGTGACAGGGGAGATGTGTGAAGGCGACATGAATGAAAATCCACAAAAAAGAATGCCCAATCCTTGCTCATGTTAGAGAGGTCAATTGGGACAATCTGTTTGGGATTATCAATGATTTTATCTTCATCTGTTATTCTTTTTCAGGTTTAAGGGTAGGTTGTCAGAGATCGTGGCTTCTGGCCTCATCAAGCCCAACCCCCCTCCCATCTGAGAGACCTGGACCGGTGCAACGGGGACCTCAGGTTTCAGGGGGCTGTGGGGGTTTACTCGGTAAAAGGGACTGGAGACTTGGGGTCGACTGAAGACAGAAAGAAATGTTTTTCACCCTTTTTTTATGATTTGATTTTTAATTTGATAAAGTTAATAGACGTTTTGACTTTTATATCTGACTGTTTTGCTGCATCCTTTTGGGTTTCAGGTTTTTGGGAGTTTCCTTTTTCCAAACGTAACTAAACCTTCTTCAGCTCTGAACAGATGATGAAACACTAAACGCTTTCAAGCAGGAACTTTGTCTCCAAACTAAATCTTTTTTCTTTTTCTTTTGGGAGTTAGGGTTTTGTCAGAGATCAGCTGTGCTTCTCGGGTCTCAGCCTGAAGCCCAAAACCCCCCCCATCTGAGACACCGGGACTGAGTGAAAACCTGCAGGACGGGGAATCATGTGGTTTTCTGGAGCCCAGACTGGGGGACTGAGACCTGAGGTCAGACCCATTGTTTCTTGGGGCTGAGATGAATATGAGGGAAAGTTGTGTTTTATTCAGATTTATTAGGTCAAATCCCCTTAGAACTTCTAACATTCAAAGTGTGAAATGGTTGAAAGGGTTGTGAAAGGTTGACTTGATTTTCAAAGTGTTTTTTAAAAGCTTTAAAAATGATTTGGATTCACCTTACAGTCCAATTGCAGTGTGCAGTTTGACTAGGGTTGGTTTTTCAAAAAGTCTCATTGAGATCAGGATGTTTGACAAAAACGTCGAACACGGGGAGCAGGTCTGAAGACACAAGTGTTCATATGCCCCCCAATGGCCCCTCACAGGCACAGTGAAAAAGCCTGTGTCAAGAGAAGACCGGCCCAGGGTTTTCCACGGGGGGACATTTCAAAAGTGTCTCCTGAAACATTCATAGAGCTCCTGGAGCTGAACAGGGACACAAATATTTGGGGACCCAATAAAAACAGAGCAGAGAGTTAAAAACCCCTCCCTTTCTCAGCTCCACACAGCCGAAAAATCACTGAGCCCACTGGCTGTAAAACGCCCACTTTTTCTTTGTCACAGGGACAAAAACTGGGGGAACGACCCCCTGTGACCCCCACCGGGAATCCCAGAATGCAATGCGGGAACAGCAGATTCAAATGTGGAGAGAGAGTGTTGGATAGCTGAACTTGTTTGGGACCAAAGACACATGACGGGAAGGGATGAAATGTCTCATTAAACACTGCACATTGCTGAATGTCTGCAGCTTCAAACTTCAACAAAAACCCAGCCCCCTCCATAAAAGGGTCAAACTTTATTTCACACAATATGAAAGATTTCATTTAAAACCTTGGGAACATTTTGCTTTCTTAAACTTTAAACCCGAGGTGAATGTGGGATTTTTTAAAGGGGGTTGGGGCTCAGAGATTTGATGCTGACCACTGAACTTTTCAGCTTCATATTTCAACCATTCAATAAAGATTGAAAATCCAACCTTGTAATTGACTCTTTACTTTGGAAAAATTTCATTTTCACCTTCGTTGATTTTATTTTCTTCACATACAAAGCAAAATTCCAATTAAGACAGAAAGAAATGTTTCTTCACTCTTTGCTTTTGTCTTATGTTTTAGTGAAGTTAAAAAGGTTTGATTTTTAGTATCTGACTGTTTTCATCCTGTTGGTTCAGGTTTTTGGGAGTTTCCTTTTTAAACTTTACATTCTCAACCTTCTTCAGCCTGAAAGATGATAAAACACTAACGCTTTAAAGCAGGTTTTTTTCTCCAAACTCACATTTTTTATTCTTTATTCAGGTTGATTTACGGTTTTCAGAGATCAGCTGTGCTTCTGGCCTCAGCTCTGAAGCCCAACCCCCCCCATCTGAGACACCTGGACCTGGGGGAAAACGACCTGGGATTCAGGAGGAATCATCTGTGGTTTTCGCAGATCAGACTGTGGACTGAGACTTTGGGGGTCAGACCCCATTGTTTTTTTTGGGGAAATAAATATGATGTGAAAGTTGTGTTTTTATTTATTTATTGGTAAAATCCCCCGAACTTAAAATTCAAAGTGTGAAATGGTTGGGGGTTGAGGTTGATCTGATTTTCAAAGTGATTTTAAAGCTTTAAAAATGTTTTGGGTTTCTGACTTTACAGTCCACATTGACAGTGTCAGAGTTTGACTGAGTTGAGCGTGTTATTACAAAGTCTCATTGAGACAGGATTTTGACAAAACTGATCAGAAACACGTGGGGAGCAGGTCTGAAGGGCACAAGTGTTCATGCTCCCCAATGGCCTCCCACAGGCACAGTAAAAAGCCTGCTGTCAAGAGAAGCAGGCCATGGTTTAAATTGGAGGACATTTCCACAGTGTCCCCTGAAGACATTCATAGAGCACACTCAACTGCTGAGCTGAACAGGACACAATATTTGTAACCAATGAAACAGGGGAGAGAAGTTAAAAACCCTGGCCCCTTTTCCCCAGCTCCACAGCTGACAACTTGAGCCCACGGGGTGTCAACGCCCCATGTTTTTTGTCTTTGTTTTTGATTTTTTAGTATCGACTTTTTAAGCTGCATCCTGTTGGTTCAGGTTTTGGATTTTCCCTTTTTTAAACTTTTTAAAATTCTCAACCTTCTTCAGCTCTGAAAAGATGAAACACTAAGCTTTCAAGCAGGAACTTTGTCCCCTAAACTCATTTTTTATTCTTTATTCAGGTTGATCAACTGCAGGTTGTCAGAGACGCGGCTTCTCGCTCGAAGTCCAACCCCCCATCTGAGACACCGGGATTGACAGAACAACCTGCGGGATTCAGGGGAACATCTGTTGGTTTCTGCAGAGCCCAGACTTGGACTAGACCTGGGGTCAGACCCCATTGTTCGCGGTTCGACATCACACTGATATTTCGATCCACACTGAGGATTTTCATGGTAAAGTCTTTTTTTCTTCTGTGGTTTAGCCCCCTGATGTGGCAGACAATGTTGAGCTAAAGATTTAAAAGTTTAAATTTAAAAGAAAAAGCTTCACTCTTTAAATCACATCCAAGTTTTTTCCACAAATCAACAAAATATATTCGTATTTTCTTTTTCCCAAAAGCTAAAAGTGATGGGGACAAACAAAGTGACTCGAAACAGCTCGGGAAAAAATTGAGAAACTGCAAATTCTTCTAAAATAAATTTCCTAAGGTAACAGCCATTCCATTCCTGTGTATGTTAAATTTCCCAAACAAGCAATAGTCTACTTAATGAGGTACTGATTGGATCACCTAAACCCAAACCTATTTTGGGGAAAAAGAAAAAACCACTGCTGTGGTCATACTAGTCTTGCAATGACGGGATGGATACAAAAATGCTGGTAGTCCCTAAAAAGAAAAGCAATCAATAAAATAACTAGACCTTTAAAACAGTTGAAAAAAAAAGTTTTGTTTAGAAAAGAGAAAAAAAAGGGGAAAAATTTGGCTTTACTGGCAGGGATGTGAGCTGGGTTCTTCCACCCTTTTAAATTTCTAAATGGCTTTTTTAAAAAAGGTCAAGCAGCAGACACTGGGGACAAAAAAGTACAGACTGGCAGAGGGCGAAACGACTTCCACACCAGGATGACCCAACTCATCGAATGTCCCACAACCTGGGATGACATCAAGTAACCTAAAAAAGAACAAATGGCGCTGGGGTAAATGCACGGTGAGAACGGCCCCCGAGCCAGGGGCGGGGCTAAAGTCGGAAAAGCAAAAATAACCCCTTCATCAATGAGAAAAAAAGGCCCGGTGAGGTTTGAAAAAGACCAAAAGGGTTGGACCATAGGGGACTGGAGGGTCATCTTTTTGTGGCCCTTTTTCGCTTTCCCAATACCGGGTCATCTAATGGTTAAGGAGACCTGGGAGGTTTCAAGCCACGGTTTTTGCACCCACTGTGAAATTTGGTGGAGGGGGGGTTGTGGCAAGGCTTTGGGGCAGATTTTTTTAAGGGGATGAATCAACCCTTTCAACGTTATCTTGGAAAAAAATTTGCTTCCTTCTGCTCTGACAATGTTCCCCAACTCTGGGGATTGTTTTTCCAGGTGGAAAAGCCCCGCCAAAAACCTTGGTCAATAAAGGTGGGGATGAAGGCCAAAATCGACCCTGTCATGGCCAGCCCAATTCCAGACCTGAACACCATTAAAACCCAAGGGATCAAGAGGAGGATGGATGGCCAAAGCCATAAAATATACCTGAGTGTTTAAATTTTTTGCATCAGAAAGGGAAAGAATGGTGGAACATGGCAAGATGCTTTGTGATTAAAACGGGATTATTCCCCCAAATTTGTTTCTAATCTTCCTAACTTAAAACATTATATTGGGGTTTTTAAAAAAATGAATATAAACTTTTTTTTTCATTATGTGGGTTTGAGAACACTCATTTTTTTGGTTATTTTATTTTGTTTTTTTCGAAATAACTCTAAATGATAAATTTTTTTTTGGGAATTTGGGAGAAATGTTGTCGTGTTTATAGAATAAAAAAAAAAAATGTTCTTTTTACTCAAGCACATACCTATAAATAGTTGGGAAACTGTTTTAGTGGTCTTTAATTTTTCAGAGCGTTTCAGAGCAAACTCAGCATTTTTGAAATTCGCCCCCGTTACATGAAGTAAAATTTTTTCCTTTTTTCTCAATTTTTTGACTTTCCTCCAAACTTAAATGTTTGTTTTTGTCAAACAGGATTTTTTAGTAGAATCTGAAAAAAAATTCAAAAAAGAGTTTGTATAGATGGAGCCACTGGTGGAGCGGGAAAGGGGCTAAGTCATTTTTTTTAAACAAAAAGGGACATATTAAAAAAGGCTGTGTTTGACTTTTAGTATCTGACTGTTTTAAGCTGCATCCGTTGGTTCAGGTGTTTGAGCCTTTTTCCAAAAAATTCTCAACCTTTTCAGCTCTGAAAGATGATGAAACACCAACGTTTTAAAAGGGAATTTTGTCTCCTTAAACCTTTTTTTCTTTTTCGGGTTGGGCGCTGCAGGTTGTCAGAGACAGCTGGCCCCCAGCCTGAAGTCCAACCCCCCCATCTGGAACCTGGACCTGGGGGACAACAAGCTGCGGGATTCAGGTCTGCATTTTGTGGAGAGCCCAGACTGGGACTGGAGATTTGAAAAGTAGAGGTTGGGAGCAGCCCTGCTGCTTTCACGATTGTCGGTTTTTCTATCAAAGAAAGACCCAGGTTCCGAAACCCTCAACCTTTTCAGTGGCTGCTTTCCCCATTAAACTGTGAGAGGAGAAAGGGGCAGGCTTCTTGGATTTACAGAAAACAGAGAGACAAAGGGCATCCCAAAAGATCGCCCCAAACCTGATTGTGACTGTTGTTTTGTTGTTGTTGTTGTTGTTTCATGTCAACAGGAAATAAAGCTGGATCACAGCGACAGCCCACAAAATTTGGAGACAGTGGTCCTCATTCATCAAAGTGTAGCATCAAATCTGATCTGAGACTGTTTGTTGTCTCATTTCAACAGTAAAGAATTTGAGTTTTATCTTTGTCACAGCTCAGATCAGTCTGACCCGCCTGCAAAACACTGGCTCTGATTTCCAGGAAGCATCATGAATTTTTGGGAAACATGTGGGCTATAAGAAGAACCTCTCGTCCAGGGATCACTGTATCTGTCCATCTGTGATACTTTCAGTGACCTCCATGTTTTTTGTCCTGAATTTTGAAAGAAATGTTCACAAACACAGAGACTTTTCTTTTGGTGAGTTGACATTAAAACAGGAAACCATCACTAAAATGTTTGTGCAGTGATGAAGCTTCTAACCCAGCAGTTTATTTCCCCTGTGGGCTTGAGGAAAATTCAGAAAACAACGGGTCAAAGTCTCTGCAGGTGTGTGAGCTTTCCCGCTCAGTGTCTTCCTCAACCTTAACATGAGGCTGAGAGGAAGGCCCCACACAGCTGCTCCCCTTTCCTGAAAGATAACCCCCGCTCCTTTTTTTAAATGGATTTGCATCAGTGATGAAGGATGAAGTGAGCTCGAAACACTGATTTATCACCTCTGTTGTCTGCCCTTCCCGATGGTGGTGGACTTTCTAAAAGGGGGAGTAAAAGGGCAGTGGTGGACAGAGGAGCTGTCCCGATGATCCAGAGAGGTTAAAACAGCACGTGTGTAGAGAGGCTCTGTTGTCCCCTGTTACTGGGGGGTAGAGGGGGAAAGGGGGCTTTATCCAGCAATTTTACAGGGAACCCGAAAAGGGGGAGAAGACTCTAGTGCTGCAGTCTGAACTGCCTAAAAACCCACGTAATCCCCCCATCATCCCTGTGTGTTCCCCGATCGAAAAAGAATCAAAAGGTTTTTGTTGCTCTGCCCGCCCCCCAATCTTAGACACACTGGACCTCCCAAAGTGAAAACGATTAACGTCCATCATTTGGGGTTGAGAAGGGTCTTGGGCTTTGGGAAAATTAGGATCATTATGTGTCTGTGACAAAATACACAAGAATAAAAACACCACTTTTCTCATCCCAAGAACAATCTTTTTGTTTGAAATTTGTTAGTAAACAAGAGCTTTTTGTCAGCCAGTGCTCAGAGTTCCCCTATTGAACACACTCTGGCTGCAGGTAAAATTTTAATTTTAGAGGGGAAGAGGCAAACCCTTTTATCGGTGAGGTGGTGTTTTGGATTGGCCATTTATTCATTTAGAACATGACTGGAGCTGCAGGAACAAACCCAAAATGGGGGGCAGAACATTTAAATGGAAAAAAAATGGAGCCTTTTTAAATATAATTTAATTTTACTACAAAAAGCATTATAGTATAAATGTTATAGAAACAAACAGTAAACAGAAACAAAAACAAATCATATCAGTTATTCTGATGAATTGCTTTCACCACTACCGAAAAAATATGAAATTTTAAAAAACCCCTCAATCATTGAACTCAAAAAAAACACACCCAACCCAATTCTTTTAAACTTTTTATTTTGAGAAATGTAAAAGATTATACTAGATATACCCTTTTCATTTTTTTTATATCATTTTGCTCATTTAATTTATTAAAAAAAATTTATTTATGTTTTTTTTTATTTTTCTATTTTCAGGTTTAACAGTGTTATTTTTTTCCTTAATTCTCATTTTTTTTGGCAAGAGAAATTCTTGTTCGGTCCCTTTTGTAAGAATGCCCCCTTTAGGAAACCAGAAAGTGGAGCGGGTTTCAGTTAACTTTTGGGTGAGGCGATGTACTGTAACAGGGCATGTTTAATTTAAAAAAAAAGGAAAAAAAAGTGTGTTTTGCCATTCATTTTGGGTTTTGCTTACTCCCGAAAACCAAGAAAATTTGAACCCGTTGCAAAATTGCTGATAAAAAATTTGAAAATAAAAAGTTTTTAGATGAGAAGAATTGAATTTAAAAAAATTTGGGCAATCAGTCATGTTTTGTTTTTCCCGTATTTTAGAGATTATTTAACTGATGGGAAAATTTCAGTTTTTTTCATAAAAAAAAAAATCTAAAAAAAAAAGTGTCAAAAATGAAGGGGTCTTTTACTTTTTGAAGCTGCAAGTATGAAGATTTTGGTAAAAGAAATCAGATCAGACAGATGCTTCAGTGGAAAGGCCCCTGCAGTCAGGTTAAAATCGGGGGCCAAATTTGGGTGTTTATGTTAAATTTGTATATGTAGCCCTTAGAAGACGGACCGACCAAAATAAAATTTTTTTGTGGGTCTTTTTTCATGAACTTATAAATACCATAAGAAGCAAATACTGGTGATTGGGGTTGTAGATAATTACGTGGTAATAGCAAAGGGTTACCTTTTTTTTGTACCAACACTGGTTCCCAACGGGGAAATTGATCTGTGGCACGGGTGAACAAAAAAAAGTAAAATTTAAAACACCTGCCTCTAAAATGTAACCTCTGGTTTACCCCCTCCAAATATACCAAATTACAGGTACAAACAAAAACAGATTACTACAGAATACAGACAAAGTAGTGGCTCTTTCCTGGAACAAAACAAAATAAATCAAATGAATACATTTTTTTAAGCCACAAAAAAATTAACCAAGTACTTTTGTTTGGAAAAGTGCTGTGCATTTATGAACAAAAAAAATAACATTTTCACAGAAGTCAAAAAAAAAAGGGAAAAGGAAAATAAAAAAAAATCACTTTGCCCAGTGTGTGCCTGCTCCGGACACACACGTAGAACCAACGGCCCTCTCCCCCAAAAAATTCTGAAAAAATCAAAAAACTAGTTAGTTGAATGGCAGCATAAAGCATCATGCTTGTTTTACCCTAAGTGCAATAAGTCACCCCTTACGCTGCCCCGCAATCTTTTCCCCAGCGCAGTGGAGAGATACACTAAACACGTCCTCAGTCTTAGGGGCCAACGTTTCCGGGTTTTTTTCCTTTATTCCCCTCTTTGGGGTCTAAAGTCTCCTGGGAAACCCCTTCCCCCCGGGCCCAGCCTGCGGCCCCCAAAGGAAAACAGTGTTACCTTATTGGAACAACAACTTTTCCATTTTGCCCCAATTTTTATCATATTGGCTATCAAACCCCATGAAAGTCTCTAATTCAGGGCCAAAATAAAAAGTAAAAAAAACAGATATGGGGGTTTCCACAGATCTCCCTTAGATTTTTTTTTCTTTTTTCTTTTTACTTTAGTGTCCAAATGTAAATTCAAAAATTTTTTTTTATCCAGTTTCAGCTGTTAGCTTTCTCTTTTTGGGATTTTTATTTTTGAAAGTGAGGATATTTTTTTATACATCATAAATTGTTGATTTTAAAAAGCTATTCTGCACCATAAAGAAGCATTTTTTTTTTTTTTGTATTCAGTTGTAATAAAAAAAGTACTAAAAAGAAAGAAGATTTTTGTTTTTTGAAGTAAAAAACAGCAGTAACTGGGGTTTTTGAAACCGTAACGGGAGCTTAAAAAATAAATAGATTAAAAAAAAGAGTAAGTTCATGACCTTGACAGAAGAATTAAAGGGAAAGTAGGGGTAAACAGTGAGATGCGTCCCGGGGGGCTTGTTACGGGAGCTCCCATTTTCTTTCATTCTTTTTTTATCTTTTCGCACTTTTTAAAAAATTTTTTTAACCGTTAGATTCGCTTTTTTTTAAAAAATCATGGGTGGTGAGTTTTTGGGGGGTTTTGTTTATGAAGGAAATTTTTTTGGGAGGACGAAAATTTGGACAAGTTTCCCAAAATTAGAAATTTTTTGGGCCTCCTTCCCCCCTCTCCACCGCTGGTCAAAAAGCTGTTTAGCAACAAACTTTTAACTCGAACTGTAATAAAGGCTAAAAATTTTTGGGGGTCAGGAGAAAGAGAAAAAAGAAGGGTGCAGAGGACCGGAATCCATCAGCAGCCCCGGCCTATGGCAAACAAAGGGGGGTTCAAAGGGGTGGCTCAGGCAACTGAACTGTTAAATTAAGGAAAACTGTTTTCCTTTAAATTTAAAAGTGAAAAATTTGATAACATAGGTTTTAATAAATAATAGGACTGTAATACAACTAATTATGTTTTTCAAACAAAAAGGTTTTAAGTTTGTTTTTAAAAATTTGAGAGGGTCCTTCCCCAACCCAAACTGGCAGTTGGTTCCACAGGGGAGGGGCCTGATAGCTAAAGGCTCAGCCCCCATTCTACTTTTAGAGATTTTGGGAAAAAGCAAAACCCGTATTCTGGGGGAAAAAACAATCTGTTGGGGTAAAATGGTACTATTAGCCTTTTTAGATATAACCCCAGGGCCCTTATATGTAAGGAAAGGATTTTAAAATCAATTCTGGATTTTACAGGAATCCCAAAGAAGAGAAGTTTCAGGGGTAAATGTCTCTCTTCTAATTCAGTCAGTACTCTTGCTGCAGCATTTTTGGGTCAGCTGGAGGGTTTTTTTAAAAGTTAACGAACATCCTGATAATAGGGGAAATTACAGTATCCCGCCTAAATACAAAAACATGGACTTTTTCACATCACTCGTTTGAATTCCCAATCTTTAATGATATTGCGAGGTGAAAAGGCGGGCCAGAGACTTGTTTTATATCTGAGGACAAACCTGATCAAAAAAACTCCGGGTTCCCCACAGTCGTCTGGAAGCAAATTAATGCCATCCAGAGTAACTATATGATTAGATAAACTGTTTTGAGGGGTTTGGGACCAAACAAAAAAACCCAGTTTTTCGAATTCAGAAGAAGAGTGTTCCGGTCATCCAGGCCTTTTTCTTTTAAAACATGCCTGAAATTTTAACTGATCTGTTTTCCGGTTCAAATAAATATAGTGGGGATCATCCGATAATGGAAATTTTTTCCATGCCTCCTGATAATATTGCCAGGGGAAGGAAAAGGGGAAAGACGTCCGCAAGAAATTTGGGGAAACCCATGACTTACCTTTTTATGGAGGAATCATCATTAACATGAACAAACTGGATCATCGCAGAATGATTTAAACCACTAGTGCTCCCTTTAAACCCTAAATGTTCCATCCGAAATTTGGGTAAGTGATCTGTTTCTGATCGATCTCTACATTATTCATCCAACACCTAAACCAAAAAGGTGAGAATCCCCCAGAGTCACACAGTTACCATCAACACATGAAATGTTTATTATGACGCCCGAAGAAAACTGCTTTAATACATGAATCTGAAATGGTTTTTGGGGAGGAAAGAGACATGTACAGACATGTACAGACTGAACTATCTGTTCAACAGTGGGGAGTTTTCTAAAACAGTCCTTCAAATATTTAAGGGCCCCCGAGGTCACGGACCCGGGATCACACCCCCCGAGCGGGGATAATGAGAAAAAGAAAACCACCCAAAAAAAGACGAGGAAATATGATGAAGCGTATTTAAAATTTGGGTTTTTCGGGCTACAGATGAGGAAAGACCAGTATGTTTTTATCTATTTTATAGGATCGGGGGGAAATTTTTTCTTCCCGGGGGGAACAGAAAAAAACTGAGAAGCAGTACTCAGGGGGGACTCTCTCTAAACTTTGCACAGAGACACTGAGGAACCAGACCACCCGAACCGAAACCAGGATAAGAGGTTCAGTGAATGTTGGGGTTAAGGGTAGAGGGACAGTGAGTCAGAGGAGACTCAGAAGGGGAGCCCGGACAGTCCAACACTGCTACCTGTTAAAACAGAGGAAGATGATGGAGGAGGAGGAGACATGTGCCCTGTTTTGTGCCAAAAGAGAACCACCATCAGAGCAGCCGGGCTCGGCATCGTATCCAAACAAACAGTTTTCCTTTCCTTTTTTCTGTTTCCCCTGCTCCTGATATATAAACCCCCTTTCCCCCACTTTTGACCTCCAAACAGCCACCAGCAGACCCTTACTACACAGCAGCTGGGACACTGGTAAAACCCGTCTGGATGATCAGGGGTTATGATCCTCCCCCTGTGCACCTTCCTGTTGTTGTCAGACAGTTTGGGGTTTTTTTGTTTCTTTTTTGTGCGATGGTGAGTTCAGAAAAACTGATGGAGAGAAGAAGACCCAAAAAGCTGCAGTTATTGATCTTTACTGATCACTGTTTCACTTTGAAGATGGTTAATGTGAGCTGCTTTTTTTTTCGGAATCAAATGAAACCAATTACACTTCCTCAAACCCGGTCTCAAACCTAGATCCACCCCCCACCCTGAAAAGGGGGGGGGGGTCAGACCAAACCCCCTTTCTTCCATGCAAAATGGGTAAAAAGGCCCCCCCAAGCCCAAAAAAATTCAGCTGCAAAAGGCGGTGTAAATCTGGATAAGGTGGCAATTACGGTTTTTCTTTCGAGATACATTTATGTATTTTTTATTGTGTATTTCTTTCAGAAGAATACCTATTTAATTTATTTTTTCTTTTTTCCAGTGTGGGTCCTACAGCTCCCGGGCCCCTGGGTTTTTTTTACAACATCCTGGATGTCTCTGCTTTAACCCTTTGTGTGTGGAGGCTGTGGATCCGCCGGAAAGGCAAAAGGGCGTTTTCCTGGGGGAGCTAATGGCTTTGGGCACCAGGCTCCCCCCCCAAGCTTTCCCGCTGCCATGGTGGCAAAGCAAAAGGGCCACAGAAAAGGGGAGGATGCCAGTGTCAATCAGCCCCAGGGACCTCCAAACCCCTAAAAGGGGCGGAGGTGCCCGCCCGTGGAGGAAGGCCCCCCCCCTGCTGCAAGTGTGGGAAAAACATTTTCAAAGTTCAAAATCCCTGTCTGCACTTCCTTTCAGATGAGAGAACTAATCACACATATGTTTGTGCACACACAGAAAGCGGGAGGTTAAATTTTTTTTTTTTCCCCGTGTTCTTTTAGATTGGGGATTTTTTTCCCAAAATTTTTAATTTGTTCCAAATTTTTATCTTTTTTTTGAAAAATAAACTTTTCTTATGTTTCATTTGTGTTTTTTTTTCTAGAACAACAAGTTGTTGCTTCAAAGGAAAAAGGGACTTATCAATTGGCAGGGGTGCCATGAAACATGGAATAAAGGGTTAAAAACGAAAATAATTTAAAAATTTGGTATTTATGATCAGGGCTAAATTGATTAAAAAATTTATGTAAAAAAAAAAAAAAAAATATTAATATATATGATTTTTATGACATTTTTTTAAAGGACACTTTTTCCTTATCAGAAATGTAAAATTTTGGTTACAAAGTGTAAAAAAAAGAAATTTTGGGAATTTTGAAATTTATCTATTTAAAATTTTTAAAAAAAACACACTTTTGGATATATCATAAAAAAAAAACATAACCCCCGCAAAAAATAACATTTTCAAAAGGGCACTTTTTTCTTATTTTGTAAAAAATTTTTTATAAAAATTGCCCCCCAAAGACGTTCCTTTTGTGCTCATGCGTGATAAAAACGTGAACCCCGGACAGAGTTAAAAAACCCGATCCTGAACAAGAAAAACCTTAAAAATTTAGCTCGGGCCCGGGGGAACACCTTCACAAAAGTATAGAGTTTTAAAAAAAACTGAAAAGAACCCTTCACACTTTTTTTCCTGACCCAATTTTTGTACTTTTAAATTTTTTGGGGGGTTTGATGAGTTGTTTAAGTTCAGCTTTTCTGTCTTGGTGAAATTTACCAACCCCGCTGAATGGTCCTGAGTGCTTATTTTTAATTTTTGGTATTTTTTGGGAAAATTGAATATTTTTATGGGAGGTTTTTTTTTAGGGTTGACTTTCGTTACGATTTAGGGGTGTTAAAAGGGGGGAAAGATTATGGCTTCTGGCAACATTTGTCCCCCCAAATTTAAAAGACAAGAATTTTGCGGGGGGTGTGTGTGTGTCCTTTTTTGCCCTTTTATGTATCAACATTCAAGTTGATGCCAGGCTGCAGTAAATGGAAAAAGCCCGAGACAAGTTCACAAGTCAAACAGGAGCAGAAACAGTTGATGGGCAGACCCATGTTTAGGAAGAAAGACGGAAGGGGGGGCTATCGGGTTTCAGGACAAGAGGAAAAATCGGAAAATCCAGATCACCTCCCAAAGGGTTTTTTAAATAAGTCAAACATGTTAGTAGTTCATGTCAGGGTTTTGTTTGAAGTTTGTTTTAAATGGCCGTTTTTTGTGAAAGGGGCAAAATAATCATACCCATAAGCCCAGTGGGGTTTTATTGTGTGCATCATTCATGGAAAAATTGGATTTTTAAGATCATGATTTGAGATATTCCTTTTAACTTTTAACTTTTTTGGGTGTTCACTGTGGGGTTTTTGAAAAGGGAAAGTTTCTAGGGAAATCTGTACTGTCTGCAAAAAGATCCTTTCTTTTTAAGGAAATGATAGATAAAAACCCCGTCCCTGTCCTGTGGAAAAGTTATTCAGAGTTGAAAAGAAGCAAACAGAGGCTTCAAAAAAGTCTGAAGATCGCATTTTGGTATTTTAGTCCAAAATTCCCTTTTACCGAAATCTTTACGGGGGTTTTCTTTTTCTGTTATTTGGGCTTTCAGATGTCACCTTTTTCATGTTTACTGATCTTTTTATTTTTTTTTCTAGGGTTGTAAGAAAATAAATGTTTATCATGAGTTAGCATCCTTTTTTTGTGGTTCAGATGAACAAATCAGTTTTTGCAGAAAATGGAAGAAAAACTTGCAGCCCAGCACAGCTTTAGTGATAGGGGGGAAGCTGGTTAATTTATACACCCCCACAATGGAAAACACTATTTTTTGAACAGGGGGTATTGATTTTAGATGTCACATTTCACCCCCTACCTTATTTAGTATAAGGGAAATGGTATATTTGTTTGGAAAACTTTTTGGGGGGTTTTGGCCCCGCCCTTTTTCTGGCCCCAGTCAAGTTCTCAATCCCAAAAATATTTTCCTTTTTGGGGCAGGGAAAAATTGACAATTGGACAATTTTCCCAAACTGTAACGATTTAAACTTTTTTGTACATACATAGGGTTATTGTAAATCTTTTGGGCTGGGGCCCGCTTTCCGTGGGGGTTTTCCGAGAGCCCGCACCTCCCTTTGGAGTTTTTTTCTTTTTTTCTTTTTAAATTTTTTTTTTTTTTTTTTTCCCCATAGGTTCCCAAAAAGCTAGAAGTCCGTTCAGTCCACTGGGGGAGTCGACACAGACCAAAACAGGGGAAAACCCGGTTTTTGGGGGTCATTGCTCAGGGTAATAGAATCTGTGACTTTACTGTAAAAATTTTCCCGTTCTGGCGTCACAGCACAAAGGGAGAGGCTTTGGGTTTTTTTGGGAAATTCCATCAATGTACTGTAGGTCAGGGCTGTGATGTATGATGATTTGGGAGGGCTTGAGCTGTTTTTGGTTTCAGCCTATTGGGTGACAACCTGTTAAGAAGAACTGATCTGGGAACAGTTGCTTTTCTAATAAGTCACTATAATATATTAAAAAAATCCAAACCTCATGCATCACTAAACAACCAAAGACAAAATTTTGTCCATGGAAGCTGACAAAGGGCCCTTACCTGAGTTTGAATTAAAAATGGGGACAGGAGAAGCATCATTTCAGGAAAAAATCAAAAGTAGAATCCAGATGAACAAAGTGCAGCTCTTCTCCACCCGCTAAAAGGTTTAAAATACAACAAACACATCTCAATTTTTCCATGGAAATCAGCAGGAGGAAATGTTTATACATTTAGTCCTATAAAAAAAACAATATTCATTGCTTCTCACAAAAAGTGTTTTAAATGCTGGAACAGGGAAAAAGTTTGATTTTTGGTAAAATCTTTTATTTCCCAATTTTGAACCTTTCATCATTTTCAAAATTTGGGCCAAAACAAAAAAGAAAGTTTTGACCGGAGAAATAATCTCCCCGTCCAATGCAACTAACGCACACACTGTTTCCACTTCTACTCATCTACTTATTATTGTGCTTTGTTTTGTTCTTTCATTTTTTCTTTTTGGTCCACTTTGCTTATATTCATTGCTTCTCACAGAAAAGTGTTTAAAAGCGGGAAAAGGAAAAAGTTTGATTTTTGGAAAACTTCTTTTTTCAATGTGGAATCACTTTTATCATCTTCAAATTTGGCCCAAAAACAAAAAAGCACAGTTAAGACTCAGGGGAATAATCTCCCCGTCCAAGCAAACTAACCGGCCCCACTGTTTCCCCCTTTTCAATCATCTCTTTTAATTTTTGCTTTAAAATTTTACCTTTTACATTTACTATCATGATCCCTTTGTCTTTTCTGAACACTGGTTAAATCACCTTTTTCTTTGAGCCTTGATTTTTTGTTCATTTTCCCGTAAACAATTTGTCCTGGTAAATTCCCGAATGGTTAGGACAAAACTGGGTCAGTGTTGATGAAGCCAGGCTGTGTTATTTTACCCTCTTTGGAAGGACAGTAAAAAATCAGTGATTTTCACTGTGGAGTAAATTTGGCTGCTGAGAATTTTCCGCCTTGAAAACCCCCATCCTGAAACTGGGTCAAAAAATGTTTTGGGGTTTGGGGTTTGATGCAGGGTGAGTGTTCATTTGCAGTGTTTTTGAGGGGAAAAACGTTTATGACTGTGAGGGGAGAATAACTCTGTTGCCATCCATCCTCTAGCTCTCACTAGTAATGACTTTAGGCTTCTTTGCAACAAAATAGTGACATTAGAGACAGAATCCATCTTATCCTGCCACAACCCGTGTGGGATGTCTAGAAACATCTTTAGAAATGTCTCCCGTCCGATTTGTCGTTGGACTTTTCTCCCCTTTTGATCTAGCTGAATTGACTTAATAGTTTCTAAATCTAAAACAACATGTCTTTGGATCCACCCACCAGATTCAAAGATGGGCCTTTGATTGATCAATTTGATCAGATAAATTTTCCTTGGTTACGGATATTTTACAGGTTTTGGTTGGGTTTTCAAACCTTTTCTTAAAAAACCTTCTTGGGCTCGACATTTTGGAAACTTGACCAAACCAATTTTCCCCCTTTAAATTTTAAAAAATTTTTAAAAAAGGGTGTTGCAACTCAGTTGTTGGGTCATCACATAGGGCGGTTTTTTGAAGTTTTTTAGTCAGGATTTAGGTTCATTGGGGAAAAAACAGATTGGGGAAAGTTACCAAAAACCTTCTTTAGCATCAGATAATGGGCTTTATACTTTTCCTGTTTGATTTAGTGCTGCATTTGACACCAGATCAAATATCCTATTAAAAAAAATTTGGGAAAATGTTTTGGATTAAAGGAAAACTAGATGGTTTAAAAACATTCGCGATAGATACCAGTTGTTCATTTAATGATGTTCCCCCAAAATACCAAGATCAGGGGTTCCACAGGGGTTCGGGTTGGGCCAATACTTTTCACCTTATACATGCTTCCCCCAGGCAATATTATTTGGGGATGGGAAAAAATTTCCCTTTATGGATGATACCCAGCATATTTATCTATGAAAACCCGCAAAAAGACGTTAAAAACTTAGGGATTCTTAAAAACATAAAGGCCTGGGGTATTAATTTTTTTTTCAATTTAGCAAAATTTTATAGTTTGGTCCCAAAAACCCTTAAAAAAGTTTATCTAATCTATAGTTACCTGGGTGGGTTTAAATTTAGCCTCCAAATTTTTTTAGGAACCGGAAATTTTTATCAGGTTTGTCCTTTTAAATCACATAAAACAATTAGGACCGCCTTCTTTTACCTGTATCAGTAAGATTGGGGAAAATTCCCCAGAGTGATGTGAAAAATTTGTCCATGCTTTTGTTATTCTAACTGACTACTGCAACCTATTATCAGGATGTCCGTTAACTCTGTAAAACCTCCAGCGTCCCCAAAAAGCTGGGGGAAAATGACTGGAAGAAAGGATCATATTTCCTTTTAACTTTCTTTTGGCTTCCCTTAAATCCAGAATTGTTTTAAAAACATTCTTACAAAAGGCCCTCAAGGGCCCGGTCTTCATATCTCAAAAAAGTGAAGACCAAACATCCTAAAGATTGCTTGCCCCGAATGCAGGTTTGTTATGGTTCCCCAAAAATTTTAAAATGAATGGGGGGGAGCCTTTGACAGGTTTCCTATGGGCCAACTGCCAGTTTGGGAACAGACACCCTCTAATTTTAAACAGTTAAAACCCTTTTTTTTGATAAAGCTTAAATTAGTTGTAGTTAAGTCCTAGTTATTTATTAAACTTTTAGTTAGTCACAATTATCTCTATAGACATGTTCAGTTAAGTTTAAACCCAGTAGGGCTGGTAAAGGGAACGAAACATCCCCCCAGTTATTTTTAAAGGGCCCAGGGCCGGGACATCCCCAATCTTAAATTCTTTTTTCTTTTCTCTTTTCTCCCCAGACCCACTTCCCAAAATTTTTTAGCCTTTTTTCATGTCATTAACTCGGTCCTCTCTTCCCGGTCCCGTGCTTGTTTTCCTGGTCTCTCTTTTTTGTACCTTTCTGGGTTTCTGGTCGGTGATGTCCTTTGGGCCCCGGCTCCACCCCCCTTGCTGTTATTTTTAAATGATTTTTCAAAAATGTTTTAAAGTTCCCCTCTGCTGATAAAATTTTAAAATTCTTTTTCAAACAAGTAAATAATTACCAGCGCTTTTTGCCCCTGCTCGTTTTATAATTCTAATCTGTGGCTTTTATCCAATAATTGTTCCTCTGTAATGTAAAGCTGAACCACATTGTCTTTTAGCTTCATGTCTTTTTCCCCCTTCCCCCCATTCCCAGCTGTCCTATCTTCCCTTTCCTTTCACCCAGGCCCCCCTGGGAGGGGCCCCATTACCAGGTTTTGCCGGTTTTTTTCCTGTTAAAAAGGGGTTTTCCTGCCACTGTCGCCGTGTTGCTCTGGGGGCAGGCTTGGGTTTTGTAAAGCGCTTTTAAAAATTTTGATTGTGGGGCCTTTAAAATAAAAATTTAATTGAATTGAATTGAATTCCCTGCAGGGCAGGAAAATTGGGGAGGTAGCTAGTCCTGACAGGCCGATGGGGGAAGAAGGGGGGTAGAAACCGAGTTTGACTCCTTGAAGAATTTCCCCGGCAGGTGCCCCCCGTTTTAGTTTGAGGGGCCAATTCCCCATCTGCAAGGCCAAAGAAGATACCAATCCCCAGACTCCCGTCGAAGACTGAAGAATCTTGGGGAAAAATCTCTAAATACCATCCATCATTTTCACTGATCGGGATACAGAAGACATGGTTCTTTCCAAAATCAAAAAGGGGAAGGGTTTGTTTTTTCAAAAAAATAACCAAAATGACCCCAAAGACGGCTGGGTTTTCTGATGGGTCTACTTTTTCAACCCCAAAAAAAAATGATTTTTCAAGAAAGGGTACCCCCTTTTGAACAGGCGTTAGATTGCAGGTCTGGGGGGCGTCATCTTCCGGCTTCTGAGCGAATTTAAGTGCACCACCACCAACGCTAATTATGTTAAGAACATTTTCCGTCAGGGCACTTTCCCCTCACCAGAAAAAAAGAATTTTCCCCTCACAGCTGGGGAAAATGTTGAAAGGGGTGGGAAAGGCCCCACAAGATGGTGTTTTTAAACCTGCCATTTCTCCTCCCCCTATAGTTATGGGGGCGACCCCTGTGTCCCCAATGCCCCTCCAACCCCAGTCACTTTTTTCAGGGAGCTATAAGACACTTTAGGGCTTCCAGGAGCAGAGACACAGGCTCAGGTCAGAATCAGAGATAAAAAGAGGAGCACAGCGTCCATCTTTAAAATGAAAATCCACTAGATGATTTCATCCTTTCGTATTGTCTTTCACGTTCCTAAATTTTAAATTTCTGGATGTTTTGTTTTAAACTCCCGCACATCAAAACACTGCTGGTTGATTTTAAATAAAAAAAAAAAGACTTGGGACCCTTTTAAAATTTTAAGCAGACTTTAACCCCGGAGTTAAAAAAAAATTACTGAAACCATTGGGCGAAGTATTTTTTAAACATCATTCCAAAAAACCCTCCCACTGAACTGAAACACCCAAACAACTAAAGGGTTTTAACAAAAACCTGAGGTGATCTGACTTCCCAGTTTTTCTTTTCCGAAAGCAGTAGCTCCTCCCCTTTCCCTTTTAAAATTTAGAAAATCTGGTGCTTCTTTTTTCCAAATCATGAGCAAGTCCTTCCCGTCCAAATGTTTTCCCTTTTTTGGGGGAATTGTCCCTGGCTGTGTGTCCCCTTACCACCTGTGACATCAGACTGTAGAATGTTGGGTAATCAAAGGCATCAAAGGACAAACACACACACACACACACACACACCTCATTCTTGATTATATTGTGGAACAATTTTCCAATGCATTCCCTTGCCTCTCCTAACCCAACCACCAACCATCATAAAAAAGCCTAACATTAAAAAAAAACAAACCCCTACAAGTATTCAATCTTCAAAATACCAAATGAATTACAACAATAAGCACTCAGGGCAAGGGGGGGGGTTTTAATTTAGCCAAGGGCACAAACGTTACACAACTACATTTCAAACAAGTTTAAAAAAAAAAAATCTGAGTCAGGCAAAAGGGGAAAGAGTTAATTTCTGGGTTTTTTTTCTTTTTACAAGTTTTGTTAAGGTGTCACCGGCAAATTGAATTTGGGTTTTTTCCCGGGGTTTAGGGTCTGGTTTTAACTCTGTCCCTGGAGTTCCACATTTTTTCGCATGGCAACCCAAGGGCCTCCAAAGCTGTAAAAACCCTTTTAGGCTGCCCAAAACGGGGAAAAAAACCGTTTTTAAACCCCGGGGCGGGTTTTTGGTTTTTTTGTTTTTTTTTTTTTTTTGTTTTAACCCAAAAAATGGGAAAAAAAAGGGGGGCAAATTTTTTAAAAGTCAATCAAATTATTAATTTTTTTCTATTTTTAAAAAAATATTTTTTCATTTGTCTTAATAATAGGGTTTTTTAAAACCCTCAAAAAATTTTGGGGCCCCTTTGGGGGGGCCCCTACTTTTGAACATTTGGTAAAAAAAAACCTTTCTGCTCCTTTTTTACTGAATTTTCATTTAGAAAAAAAAAGGGGGCCCTTTTTTTTAGGAATAAAAAGGATTTTGGGTTTTTCTAAATTTCCCCAATTCTTTTAAAAGTGCCCCTTCAAAAAAGTTTTCAAATTTGAATTTGATTTTAATTTTTTTCCCCACATTGAGGGGAAAAAATTAATTCCCCCGGTCTAAAACTTGCTTTTTAAATGTTTAAACGGAACTTGGAAAGGGCCCACCCCCGCTTTTTCCCCTTCTGGGGGGGTTTCTAAAAGGCCTGGGGAGGGGTGTTTAAAAGGGGGGTTTTGAAACCCTTTTTTTTTGTTTTGTTTTTCAAAAAAAGGTGGGAAACCAAAAATGGAGGGAAACCCCGGTTTTTGTTAAAAGGCCCCCACCTTCATTCCGGGGCCCGCAACTGTGTTTTGGGGTCTTGTCCCCTTTAAATTTTGGGGGAAAAGGCCTCCAAAAGTTGGAACTTTTTTGATGGGAAAAACTTGTTTTCAAGGGGACCCGAAAATTTTCCCCAATTTTTTTAAAAACCCTGTTTTTGAAATTAAAGGGTTTAAAAAGGGGTTTAGCCCTTTCTCCTTTTTCCCCCCCCCTAAAATTTTCCCGGGAGACAAAGATCCAAAAGGGGGGGGTTTTGAAAAAGCCCACTTTAAAAAAAATTTTCTAAAAATGGGAGCCCTTTTTTTAAAACTATTTTTTTTCTTTTAAAAAATTTTAAAACAAAAACAAACAAACTTTTTTTTAGTCGACTTTTTTTAAGTTTAAAAAACCCTTTTTAAAAAATTTTTGGGGAAAAAATTTTTAAAACCCCCTTTAAACTTTTTGAGGAAAATTTTAAAACAGAGGGAAAAAATAAAATTTTTCCAAATTTAAAAAAAAATTTTTTGGGCTTTTTAATTTTAAATTTTTTTTTAACAAAAAAAATTTTTGGGGCTTTTAAAAAAAACTCCCTTTTCAAAATAAAATTTAATTAAAACCTAAAACGAAAAAAAACAAAAAAAATTTTTCCCCTTATTTTTAAAAACAAAAAAAAATTTTTAATTTTCTAAAATTGTTTAAAATTTCTAAAGATTAAAAAAAATTATTTAAAAATTGAAACAAATTTTTTTCCCAATTTTCTTTTTTAAAAAAACCCTTTTTTAAAAAAAAATTTTTAAAAAAATTTAAAATTTTAAATTTTTACTGAAAAATTTCATTAAAAAAAACAAAGGGTTTTTTTCTTTAAAGGTTATTTAAAACCCAAATTTTTTTTTTTTTTTTTTTGCCCTTAAAGGGAAAATTTTGTTTTTTCAAAATTTTTGGGGGAAATTTTGTTGTTTTAAAGAAATGGGCCCTTTTTTTAAAAAAAAATAAATTACTAAATGGGCGGGAAATGTAAAACCCTTTTAAAAAATTTTTGAAAAAAGAAAACCCTTTTTTTCCAAATTAAAAATAGTTTCAAACAAGAATTTACAGGGGCAAAATTTTTTTTAAAAAAAAAAAAAAGACTTAAAAAAAATTTTAATTTAGTTAAAGGGGAAATTCTGTAAATTTTTTTCCTTAAAATTTTTTGGCAAAAAAAAAAAAAAAAAAACAAAACAGTTTTACCTTGGGAAAAAAACCAAAAACCCAAAAATTACCCAAAAAAACCCTTTTTGGGGAAAAAAAAAAATTTTAAAAAAAAACAATTTCAAAGTTCCCTAAAATGAAATAAACCCAAAAATTTCTCCGGTTAAAACCCGGAAGGAAAAAAATCCCTTTATTTTGGAATTTGGCCCGGTTTTTTTAAAAGGGTAAAAAGGGGTTTTTCCCCTAACCCTTTTTCCCCCTAAAGGAGACATTTGGTTATTAATTGGGAAAATTTACCTTTTGGTTTGTTGCTTTTGTCGTTGGTGAAAACCCAAACCAGTTCCATACGCAGTGTTGGGGAGTAACGGAATACATGTAATCGCATTGTATTCAGAATAACATTCTGAGTAACTGTATTCCATTACAGTTACAGATTAAATAGATAGTATTCAGAATACAGTTACATTGTTGAAATCAATGGATTACGTGGACGATACTTCTCTGTTTCACGAGTTTATATTTATTCTCTAAAATGAACAAAGGAACCCGATGCGCTTCCCCAGAAGCCCCAGCCCACCAAAACAAACGGAAGCCAACGAGCTTATTCAAACATCAGCCGTCGAATGGAGTCGGATTTAGGAGAAGAGGGAGCGTTATTGCGATTCTGAATACGAATGTCACATGAACTCCGCTTTCTCCCAACACTGTCCATACGATTGGAGTCTGGGGACCAACTCCAACCTCACTTTCTGTCGGCCATGTATAACTGCCAGCACCTTGACTGGAAACAGCGAGGCTAGTAAAAAAAACTCAGCACTGCTCGTATTTCTGCCAAGATCAACTGAAACATTATGGACATTGTCAACAACATGAAATGCATGGTAATGCTCTACAAATGTAGTCTCCATTTCAGATACCAAAACCAAACTTCATTTCTAAGAAAGATGCAAACAATCTTATTAAACACTGGCATCTCATTAACAAAGTCTGTGAAAACAACAAAACCAATGTGATATTCAATACTGATACATTTGTTGGATCTGGTCCGAAGAAACCAGCCACATGGATCACTTTCACTTAAACACCGTTTGAGCTGATGCTTTATCAATGAGACACACATTCTGGCAGTAATGGCTGGGTACTGGGAACGATTCCATTATAACCCAGAATTCAGTTCAGACCCAAATTGTCACTCTGTTAATCAAAAAGGGGTAATGGTGCCATAGACAGGTTGTTCAGAAAAATGCCACTTTGATTCCATTGTGATCTAGTATCTACAGCAACAGAAAAATGAAAGCAGAACATAGAAGTTTAAATTCTATATTTCTGACTCTATAGCTCATAGCCAAGAATTGCAGATAACAATACTTACCAGTCCTTTAATGTCCAACAATCTTTTAAAACAATTGAGAATATGTTGTCTGGATTGGTCAGGATTGTAGATCAGGCTGCTTGTCTATATATTCAGAGAAGGTTCCGCTTTCATCTTCTGCAGAATTGTCACTGTGTGTGTGGTCTATCATGGATATGACCTCTCAATCGTTCTTTCATCCAGCTGGACCACCAATCAGTGGCAGTAGCTCCTGTCTTCCCTCGACCACTTCCTCTCCTGTTGCCATTTTTGGTCTATTGGACCTAAGCTTCTGGTTTCTTTCTGTATGGTCTTTCAACCGCATTTATGCCAGGAAATCCAGGAGCTGTCATAAAAATGTTTTAAATCTAAGGTAAGGGCGACATAAGTTTGTACTCTGTTTCAGCCTCTGTTTGAAATGATTTAAAAGCATTTTAAATACCCTTCATTGTCATTTGAGAACCTAGAAGTTTGTGGTGGTGGTATCGTACTGGGAGATGCACTTCACATTTGGCCCATACTATTTGAACGCAGTGATGGCAGACCAAGGCAGATAACCCTCAATGTAAGAGCACTGTACAGTGTCAATATCACCTACTTCCTTAATCATTTTATCGCGAAAAATCATTTTCAAAAAAGGTCATGAGGCAGTTTGCTGCTGCCTCTGGGGTTTGCTTGCTGTCTTCCTGTGTGTGTGTGTGTGTGTGTGTATGCAGTGTATTTGTATGGATTCCAGAACGGCTCTTCCCTTCATCCTCATCAAGGTGATTCCGCTCATCTGTGTGCAGTCTGTATGCAATCTACCCTTCCCAAAGTAGTATGGGTGAGAGGCTCGGGCTTGTCTGTCGTATCCCTCGGCCAGATCGCTCCGTCATCTCTTACGGGAGGACTAGCACTACTGTGCTCCTAGCGTTATTAGCTACCAAAATTACCTTTTAACTTCTGTTTCACTTAGAAGACTGGTCATTCCTGACTCCTTCTAACCAATCGCGGTTTCTCCCTCTCCTGTAGACTCCTCCGGTTCCCCATCCAGCCACCACTACTCTGCTGTAAGCTTCCATCCGCCTCCTCGCCGGGCGTAATCTGGAATCCTCCTGTCCTCAGCCTCCCCTTCTTTTGCTTTGTTTTTTGAAACCGTCAGAATAAACTGACCTTTTTTGTTGCTGCTAAAACCTCCTCATTTAATCTGCTTTTGGGTCCAGACTTGTGACAACTTAACTCACAAGCTATAAAAAGCTTTATAACCAGATATAGATACAACTTACATATCCTTTCCTTTAATGTAGGGAATAAGGTAACAATTCCCAGTGCATATTTCTTTAGTAGATCTGGCTGAGGATTCTCCCAAATAAAAAAAAAATATAAAACCTGTACATGAAACCCCTTCAAGAAAAGAAAAGAAAAAAAACAAACACAATTCATCAGCACTATAAGTGAAAAACTAGTACTTTGGGTCTCCAACCCACCTAACTTTTAGTTATCATTGATTATATGAATTTATGAAGGAAAAATAGTTTAATAGCTGTTAATCACCTAAACCTCCACATTGGTAAATCTCATCCTTCTGTCTCAACCATGTGTCCTGCAAGAATGTTCACCTACATCTGCCTTCTACTGTCACATATAAAAAGTCCTAGTCTGTTTCATACTCCGCTTTATCAGCTAAACAGATAATCTAATTAAAACAAAACATTTTAATCAAGCCTAGGACAGCAAACAACTATGACCTAAATTAGACATCTGATAATAAACTTACATCTCTGGCTGAAGAACGTTGAACAGTTTCCTCTTCATTTACCTCCTCTCACATTTGCTTGTGGTCTTGGTGTTTCACTGTCAGTACTATTTATGGACACACAGGCTACTCCACTGAGGAGGATAGTAATGGCGAGGGAGGTGACAAAGATGCACTTGAATCTATTAACAAGAAATAAATACTATTTAATTTGGAGCATTATTGTGGATCCAATGTTGAATTAGTCCTTGAGAAATGCAATTCAAACAGCATATTTTAATTTTACCTTGACAGTCCTTAATGGCAAAGCATATCCCTTCCATGGTGGTTAAGTCTGCAAACACTGCTTCATCCACCTCAGTGCCGGAATCATCTTCCACTGAAATCTTGTCCACAGGAATGGAAAATTCCTCAGTCACTAAATGATGAGTTAAATACCACAAAGCTGTTGAGTATGCAGATGTTCTTCATCTGCCTGACAGGTCTGGAACTTTGTAACCTGTCAAAAAAACGCACTGAAAAACAAAGAACCGTCCTTTTATGCCAGCATCCCTGATACACAATAAATCGTCAGGTTTAACTGAGAGCTGACAAAGAACAACCGGCTGCAAAATATGGTAAAACTCATATGCACTGCATACATTTGCATTTTGACTGAAATTGCGTGATGTGAAACCACTGGTGATGATTTTCATATCACAATTTTCACTGTCACTAAAAAAAAGAAGCCCATCCCCTGCCATCCCTACATTACTTTATTATACCACTTTTTACTTTTAACTCTGTGATTCAGATAGTGCACTGGCTTACACTAACCCAAATTGCAATTTTGTTTATTTTGCAAATTGTGTAACCTTGCCTGTGCAATTTTACTGGACTGTGGTCCAGTCAATGTATTAAGGATAAAACATTATCCAATGTCAAAACAACCTAGTCCATCTGTAACTTCCCTGTATTGTTCACTTTATTGTTCTTGCTTGCTAAAAAAAAATTAAATTTTTTAAAATTGTTTTTAAATCTCATTTTAAATCTCAGTTGGGTTTAAATGATTGAAAAATAGTTCTATTGGTTTTCAGAGACTTGCAGTTAGTACCCACTCTGTTTTCCTGTTTCAGTGGTTCTCTCTCTCATCTTTCTTGTAAACCTTCATTTTTACAGCTTCCTCAGAGTTAAAGAAGCCAACACCTGGAAGTCACTCTTTAGTGCCTCACTGATCTGAAACAAGGACAATGAAAACATAAGCTGATTATTTAGGGGTTATTCATACAAAGTCAGTTATCACCATGGGTCTAAAAGAAAGCTAGGACAGATGCAAAATAATGACTGGATTCATACAGAAAAACATGTATTTCTATCACATCAACCTGTAGCTCTTTCTCTTTCCAACACTGATGCAGATCATATCAGTACAGGAGTCATATCATATCAAAGGAGTGATGTCTGTCACGTTCAACAACATGATACTAGGAAGTCAAAAGTGGAAGCACTGAAATCTAAAATCATTCTGGGACAGATGTGACTTCTCTCTGTTAGTTTCAACAACATAGTGTCCCAGTATTCAGAATAAAATCCATAAATAAATGAAGATATATTTGATATAACACATTTGTGCAGACATGAAACACATTTTCAACAGCGCCAACTGTTGTTGTGAAGACATTTGAGTCACAAGGGACTTTTGATATGTATTTTACAAGTAAATTAAGGTATATAGGAAGACAAACTATTAGTATTTATACAAAAACACTGTGCAGTTTATAAAATGAGTAAAAATAGTTCTATGCAGCTGAATAAAATGTGTTTAAATGCTTATTCCACATTACCTACATTTACTTTGATAGTTAAAGAACATTTTGCTGTCAATGCTACAGACTTTTACATTGAAGCAATATCAGCTAACAGTCATGTGTAAGGATAGTTTAATTAGCATTTTCACTTTCGTCCTCTCTCTCTTTACTATTTCGTTGACAGATGACAATTCATTTTGTTGATTGACACACAATAATGACTATTACATCCATGCTTATCGGTTCTTTTCCAACAACGTTATCAGAAACAAAACGAAAAACTAGGCAAAAGCCATTTCTAGATACTTACTTACCTCTAAAGAATAATAATAAGCCTGAGAGTGTTTACATTGAGTCCATATATGTACTAATATATACTTAAATATATTTGTAGCACAGCAATGGATAAAACTACTAACATTACAATATATGTACTGTTATTTTATGTTAATGACCCTACTCAGTTATAAATAAATGAATAGCTAGGCAAACTTCAATATTAACAAGCAGTAAATATGAAGACAAGGTTTGGGAAGCAGACACCTCTCTAATTTTAAAATGGGACTTAAAACCTTTTGTAAAACATAATTGGTTAGCAATTACAGTTTTGATTATTATGACTAAATCTATAGTTA
>JAFBJY010000484.1:0-39859 GCA_016801885.1 Toxotes chatareus | reverse complement strand
CCCTTCAAAGTTTGGCGGGAATAATACAACATCAATCAGACTGAACACACTTCCAATAAGTATACCAGTATAGAGATACGATAATTGATTTCCATTTACCAAACTTACTGTCAAACCAGTCCATCATCCATGTGTCAGTACCCATTGTTTTTAACTCTACTGTAGGCTTCTAATTTGGTCAGTGCCCGTGTAAAGCTACATTGAGGCAGTATTGTTGGAATTAATGTACAACAGGATTCTCCAAACATATAGTAAGAAAAGCATATAATCACATACCTTATCCGCTGTCGTGGCACCTTGCAGCGATTGTAGTCAGCGATGATTTGTGGTTTCTGCTTCTCATCAGGATTTACAGCTGGCTCGGTGTTTGGTGCTGAGAAGGAGAACATTTCTTCCTCGCCATGGGATGTAGCTCACTGCTGTGGTGGTGGTTGTGAAAGCAAACAGAGAGGAGAAGACAGCTCTCCCTTTGTCTGCTTCAGTTTGGGAGGAAGCTCAGGCTGTTGCCTAATGGTCCCCACCAGGGCCACTTTCTTTCTCAGAAGCTCCTGGGCAAGTGAGTATGAAGTGAAAAATTGTCACAAGTAATGCTGACACCCTTGAGCCCTCAGTCATGTCCAGGATGACTCTCTTTCCTGGCCCATCTCTGGAGTTCCACCAGTGGCTTTTCAAGTATATACCTGGCACCTCCAGGCATATGATGTGCACGGCTGTTGTTACCCAGATTTTCAGCCCATACTTGCTGGCTTGCTGGGCATGTACTGCCGGAATTTGCAGCGGCCTCTGAAGAGACAAGCTGCTCATCAACACAGATGTCTTGCCCTGGATTGAACAGGAGTGGGAGATGCTGTATCCACTTGTCCCACATTTCCTGAAAGCAGAGAGCTTGTCCTCTGCGCCGAGAGGACGGCTGAGTCGTCTTCAAATCTGAGGCTGGAGTTCATCTGATATCATTTAGGGACATGGTGCTGAAGACTGGTCTCCCATTCTGTTTATCCCAAAAACCTCTTCTGAACTGAAACGCCTCTTCATTTTTGCTCTTCTTTGCTTCAGGTCTTTCTCCTTCTCTGCTGACTAGTGAAATGACCTCTCAGCCAAGCTGCATATTTATATATGGCTGTGACATCAGCCAGTGTCCTGAGTGTTTTGTGTTTTATATATATATGAATTCAGATCACATTATTGAGATCTGTTTAACTTTGTCATTAAAGCCATTCAGAGCAAGACGTGAACAAGAATGAAATATAAACATAAGGGCGTAAATTCCCTTGACAGAAGTAAAAACCAATCTCATTTCTATTATCAGCTAAATAAATATTCATTTCTCCTTAAAGGATCATAGCCACCATCTGGGGCACAGGCTTACCAGCGGGCGTTTTTGGATCTAATAGGATCGACAGGGGGAAACATGAAGGAAAAAACAGCTCTGCCCCAAAAGGGGGCCAGAACAAAACGGGCAGAGACCCCTCAATTTACAACACTAACAGAAAAAAAGAGATGGGGGAAAGTTTATTTGCATCTTAAATTTTTAAATTTTTTATTCGGGACCAGGGAAAAAAAGCCCCAAAAAAAGCAGTACTCTAATCAGGAATGAATTTAAAATGACCAGGCTGATTTAAAAATCTCAAATTTTGATGTGCATTTAGAAATAAAAAGTAGGGAAAACTTTTTTTTTATTCAGTGTATTAAAAACTACCACTTCAAGCCTTTCCTCCACCTGTTTCTCTCCCCCTTTTCTCTTCTCTATGTAGACCCCTCCTTCCTGTACTGTCTCTCTGCATCTCCTTCATTTCACATTCACCTTTACTTTTCATGTCAGATCATCCACATCAGAGACTTAAAAAATGGGATTTAGAAAAGGGGAACCATAAAAGAAAAAAAAACAAATTTTTAAATGCCCAAAAGTCAGAAACACACTCAAACAGCAAAATTCTCTTGTTGTTTCTCGGGCAAACCAACCCCCCCCACAGACTTCCCTGCGATCTCTGTGTCTGTAAATATCCACCACTTTGTTCCCAAATAAAAGTATAATATTTGTGTCTGTAAAAGGACACATACACCCCCGTTACACATTCCCACCTGCTTTGTGGTTGTGTGGGGGGGTTTTAAAGTGTGGAGGGATTCTTGTTGACTTCTCCTCTTTTGGTTCCACCAGCTGCCTGTCACTGACTTTCAGAGAAAAGTGTTGGATTTAAAAAATCTTTTTCGAAGCTGGAGTTTTTAACAGGCCACATTAAATTCAAATTTGGGGGGGTCCACAGCAACACAGCCAGGAAAATGAGCTGGTTGTTTGTCACTTTTCAGTTTTCCCAAAAACCCACTAGTAAAGCTGTCTTTGGGAAAAAAGAAAAGGCCCCCTTTACATTTTTTCTTGTCTCAACCCCAGCATCCCCCCAAAGCCTAAAAAAAAAAGTTTTGGGAATGAAATTTTACAATTTCTTCCGCAAAGAAAGAAAAAGTCGGACGGGGGAGCCCCACACTTGTGGCCCTATGATTTTTGATTTTTCAAACTCAAAACCACCAAAGGCCAACCCCCAAAAAAAAAACTTCAACCATTGGTTTTCCTCCCCCACGAAGTTTTTTAAAAAAAGGGAAAGCTTTGCTTATGAAAAGAAACAAAGTCAGAACATTCCAAGACAGCTGAGACCCTAGCCCCACACCCCGTCGGGTGCGCCCCCCTTGGTTTCCCCGGCGTGAAATACCCCTCCAGCCCCCCCACCACCTCCAGCCTGAAAAATCCGGGCCCTGGTTTTTAAGGGAGACTACAAAGTCTGGGAACGATCAGGCCCAAGTCTCCCCAACCCGGGAAAATGCTTTTGTTGACCTTTGGGATATCATTCCATGGTTGTAATTCACTTGATAAAAAAGGATTTCTTTCAGCCATGTAAAGTTTGACTCCTAATAAAATGTTTTTGGGGTTGTTTTTCACAAAGAAGAAAAGGCCCCGTTCGGCACTGCAATGCCAGGTAGATCTGGAGTGGAGAAAAGCCCCTTTTCGCTCCCTGTCCTAAAAAGGGGTTTTGTTGACAAAAAACCTAAACAACAAACCACGCCCAAAGATGGGGTGAACCCCCCTAGTTTGGGGATGATATTTTTTTTTATTGGAACAAACAGATCTGACCTAGTATTCCCGGGTTTTGCCCCACAAGTTCAACCAGGCCCACTTATTATTTTTTCGAGATCAGGCGAGATGGGGGTCCCAAAATTTAAAGGGTTTGAAAACCCCAAACCATATAAAAGTCTTTTTAAACATGCTAAACGCCACTAACAAACCCAAATTTTAATAGAGAAAATAATCATCGGATTTCTTAAAACCCAAGCACAAAAGCAATCAAAATCACCTTATCCACCCAAGAATTCTGACTATCCATCATCTGAAAAGGATGTTATGATCTGACCCTTTAGACAAGATTCAGATTCAAGATTAAAGATTAAAAGGTTTATTGTTTTGACAGTAAAAACGGGTTTCCCTGAAATGAAATTCTTACTTTGTTTCCCCCAGTCCATACAAAACTTTGTAAGTAAAATAAAATAGATAAAAAAAGTATTTAAAAAATATTAAAATAAGTAAAAAAAAGTTACAAAAAAAATATAAACTGTACTGATATATAAAAATAGCTGTTGTAAAAATTAGCTGGGTGGTAAGACTGAAAAAGAACGTTAGGGAACAGTGCGGATGGGGAAATTTTTAAGGTGCAGAACATAATAAATAATAAAAAAGTCAGTATGTAAAAGTTGACCTTTTTACAGACCCTGTCAGTGTTGGGGATCTGATGGCGGGCGGAAAAAAGAAAAAAAGAGGATCCTTTCCCTGTAAAATTAGTAAGATGTAAGATGAAAAGATGAAAAAAAAAAATTTTTTTTTTGGGGCCCAAACACTTATTTTTGAAATCATGTTCTTTTTTGGGAAATATCCATAATTCCAAACATCTGAAAACATTTCACTAAATAACTAAACACTGCTAACTACTAACATGCTGACTTCAAAACCTTTGGGAGCTGATCGGGATTTTCCCTAGTTTCCTTTTGTCCTTGTAAAGCAGTAGCCCTCCTTTAATAATTGTGCAGAAATATCGGGGTTTTTTCCAAATCATGAGAAATCCTGTCAGTAACTTTTCTGCCTGTTTGTTTTTGAACTTGTTCGGGCTGTGTTCCCCTGCAGCCTGTGACATCAGACTGTAGAATGTTGATACATAAAAGGCATCAAGGACAAACACACACACACACAATAACACATTGTTGTCTTAATAATTTATAACATCATCTCAAACCTAAATCCAAAACATCCATACATATCTACACCCCATGATTTGAACCTCCTAAAAAAACCAAATAAATTAAAAAAAAAGCACTCAGGCCCTTTCAGCTGGGTTGGTAATTAACAAGGACAGCACAGCTGAACTAAAATTCATGTTAACACCAAATTCAAAAAGATAAAATCTGGGCCAGGCAAAAAAAAAAGTTAAAAGGGGTTACATTTCTGGGTTTTTTTTATAATTTGACTACAGTTTGTGTTAGGGGTACAAGGGGGTTGAATTTTGGGTTATTCCTGGTGAGGGTCGGTTTTTTCCTGCCCCTGGGGTTCAGCATTTTACCGGGGGTAGCAACAAACTGTCACAAGACTGGTAAGAGCATGATTTTCACAAAAAAATTTTCGTATATTTTTTTTCGCTTTTTCTACTGAAATTTAAAATTTTTTGCACTTATATTTTGGGGATTTTATCTTGCACAGACAAAATATGTGATTGTGGGGAAATGGTGAAAAATTTTAAATACAGTATTTAATCAGTTCATATTTAAACTGTATGTTTGTCGCATTTCAGACCTCCATTCTGAAGCATCTATGAAAAACCGGCTTATCGTTCAGACCTGACAGAATATGTGACCCCCACTACTTGTGGTAAGCAAGTTAAGGTAATGGTAATTTTTTTCTTAGACAGGTAATATCCCGCCAGGTCTGTAAAGTTTAATGTACTGGACTTTAGATTTTTTTTTCCATTTGTGTTTGATCTTCCCTCTAAGTGTCCTGCACAGGGGGGGCTCCCCCTTCCCAAGTCGAAGCACTGTCGTTCCCCCTTTAAAGAGACAAAAGTGATTCTGGTCCAGCCTTTGATGGACAGGTCCCAAAAAAAGTAATTGTTTTCCCAAATTTTTCCAAATTTTAAAATTATTTGACATAATTCCAAAAAAAAGAAATAAAATTTAAAATGGGTGAATGTATTTTTAAACAAAGTCAAAAGAGGAAAAGTTTTTAAAAGTTTTCTTTTTAGAAATTGGGGACAACTTTCTTCAAAACCAGCAGAGATGACTGTGATTAAAGAGTTGAAGAGACTGGAAGTTTGAAAGATTCCCCACTGGTTACTCTTTCGGAAAACTGTAACAGATATTCAAAAACAACAAAGCTTTCTTGAGTGGGGCATGAAGACAAATCCCACCCCTTTTTCCCAGAGTGAGTGGAGCTAAAAGGGGTCCCAATCATCCAGAACAAAATGATCAGCCCAAACAGAGATGAATGCTGAAGCCTACTCCCTTCACCACAGTGATCCTGAAGATCCCGAAGATGAGAGAAACCTTCCCTTTAAAATGTACCACAAAAAAGGGGGGGCCCAAAACCCGGTTAAACTGCTCCAAACACTTTCTGGGGGTCACTTTCCTCTCCCGGCCCTTCCTCAGCAACCCCAAAACCCAAATTCAACTTTTCAAAAGTACCACAAAAGGGGGGCAAACAACTCCTTGGCCTCGTGCTCTCACTTTCTGGGGGGTCCTTTTGGGCTCTCAAGCAAAAAATTTTTTACCCCCCAACTCACTTTATGGAGGGGAAATTAAATGTCAAAATCTGGAAAACCCAAGCCCTAGAGCCAAAGGGGGGGTACCTTGGACGGGTACCCCAAAGGGGGGGGGGACAAGTCCCATGTCTCTATCTTGTCCCTGAGAATCGTCCTGGGTTTAAAACCTGTAAAACCATTAGAAAAATGCACAGAGTAATATCAAAACTATACTTAAATTTTTAATGAGGTAAAAATATTTTCCCCTGTCCCAGGGGGGCAACAGCTTTTCTTTTGGTGCTGCTTCATCTTCTCCTACAACCCAATTCCCGCATGTTTCCAATTTTGCTGTTTAAAAGTCATTGAGATGTGACTGTGTGTCAAATGTATGTTTTCAACTTGCAAAACTTTCAGGAAAAGCGTGTTGGCGCAAACATTTTCCCCGCCGGAGGCTTCCCTTTCGTTTGCCCGCTTCTGGAAGGGAAAAAAATTCCATCCCAACCCGCTGGGGAAAAAACTCCACAAAAATCAGCGTGGAGGCAAGGATATCTGGTAAAATTTTAAAAGGGTTTTAAAACTTCCAAATACGTAGATGTTGCAGTTTGAAACACATTTTTAAACATATTTTCTTTCTTCAGTATCCCAAAGCCGAGGATCGTCTCCCCACCATAAGGAACCCCTCGCCCTTCTTTTTTCCCCGAAACTTCAAAGACCCCGGTTTTCACCTTTTTTATTGTCTTGGGCAAAAGCTTCTGTCATGTCAGTCATTTCTCCTTTTTGCTTTTTATGAGCATTCAAGTCCTTTTTTTTGTTTTAATAGTGGCGCTCTTTTCCAGCCTGTCACATTTTTGCAGACAGAGTAAAAGAGCTCAGAGCAAAACTTTAAACAAACCATAAGTAGCTTTTTGCCAAAATGTTGAAATTTCCTCTGTAATTCTCCTTTGAGTGTTGCTTTTTTTCAGGAACCTAAATGAATTCATGCCATTTTCCAGGTAAAAATTTTTCTAGTTTTTGGGTTCAAAACATCTCATTAAGAACACAGCTCCATTGATAACACAAGTGTGTCCTAAGTCCCTTTTAACAACGACACAAAAAGGAAACAATTTAGCTGTAACTGATGAAATACTTCATCTCTTTTTAAAATACTGGCAGTCCCCCAGGTTCTCCAACAAAAACATGTTGCCAGTTTAGCCAACTTTTGGGAGTGGGGAACCAAATTTAGTTTTTTCAACTGAAAATTTAGAGGAATCTGTCAAGCACTTTACTGGTGCCTGTCCTTAAAAAAGTTAGTCTGGTCCCGTTAAAAAGTGTTCAGTTGAAACACTGGGTTTTTTTTGAAGAAAAACAGCATTTTTCACCTTGAGTAAACCTCGTTCACACCTGGGGAAAAGCTGTGGAGCTGATATCATGTTGGTTTTTTTTATGGTACTGATGAAAACATGCCCCTGTTTCCAAAAATTTTTGTTTTTTATTGACATGAAACTTGTTTCCATGATCACTTCCATCTTTCAAGTGGTGACACACCGGGAAGATTCTAAAGGGGGAAAATTAAGATATTTCAAATGGTTTTATGCTCAGATGTCATATTTGTGATTCATAAGTTATGTTGTATCAGAAAGTTTCAAATTTTGATTTCAATCTGAATTTAATGAGTTCTCTTACTGTTTTATATTTTAACTGTAAAGGAATAGTAGTTTCCCCCAAGCCAATGCACAGAGAAAGTGTCAGCACATTTGCAGACATTTTATGATGCATTAATTTTGTTTTTGTTTTGAAACTTCACTAATGTTTTTGGATTTTCTGCCTGTGTGCTGTTAAATTTTCTTTTTAAAGGGAGCAATTAATTAAGTGTCATGTATTGAATTTTTTATTTGCACAAATAAAACAAAAAAATCAACAGGATGGTGTTTATGGCAAATGTGTCCTCAAACTATATTAAGAAAAGAATGTGTGTTGTTGGTGTGTGTGTGTATGTGTGTGTGTAGTGTGTGTGTGTGTGTGAGAGAGAGAGAGAGAGAGAGAGAGTTTCATTTTACCATAAAACTAAATAATATAATCATGAATAAATTTTAATTCTAAAAAGTGGAGCACTTGAGAAAGGTTTATATCGAAATTAACTAAATTTTTTAAAGTCACACTCAGCGGGGGCTGAGTATTTAACACCAGGAGGAGTTCAAGTTAACCTGTTTCAGAGTTAACATAAAGAGATGGATGTACCTCACCAACAGAACTGAACAGTGGCTCATCAGAACTGGAGCTAGAGGCGCTCACCGTCAAGAAAAGAAACCACTTCTAGTAGGGGGACGTAAAGGCAAATTTCAAGCAGTGTATCTGGCCCACAGCACAATCCAGAACTGGTCACTCTTCAAAGCAGTGTGAAATTGGAGACTGGAGATGTGTGAAAATTTTCCCGATGGACCTCTTCCCCATTTAAAGATATGGCTGACAGTTCACTTTCCATATCTCTTTGCAAAAAGGAGAATGGTAAAGAATGTATAACAAGAAGCAATATTGTTTGTACTGTAAGTTAGGAGTCATAAAAATATCAAGACATTTAAAACATGCTCATCACAATAAGCCAGAGGTTGCCCAGGCTTTATCCTTCCCAAAAGGCTCCAAGAAAGAAGAATGCATCTGGAACATTTGGGGAAATCACGGCACTTTGAAATAATGTAATGTATGTAAAATGCTGGTGCTGGAGACCTTTTTCCCTGTAAGAAGCCAAAACAGGATTCTCAAGCCCCAAATTTCCTGCATTTGTATATTTCATTATTTCACCAAGAAACTCCTTTGGCACATAATGATCTGCAAGTTCAAGCCTGGTGGCCCCACAGAAACCTGGTAAAACCGTGTCCAGGCTCTCTGTGCATTTTCTGCACCTCCACCACCTGGTGTCAAGATTGAATTTTGGAAGATGTTAAACAACAGGTTCAAGATGAAATTTATTTTTGTCAAATCTGATACCTGTATCTTGGAATATGGTGAGTATCTGTATAACCAGCTTGGGTATGATGTTGGCAAACATGAATACATCGGCAGAAACTGAGAGAGTTGGGGAAGGCTTCGGGAGGAAGAAACTACTCCCTTGAAGACCATTGAAGACCACGTAAAACCTCAAATTTCATGCATGTTGTGAAGCAGTGAAACAAGTGGCAGGCTTTGACAGTGAAACCAGTAAGTACAAGTGCCCAAGTCTCGCTCTCAAATTGGACTAGCTTGCAAGATTTCACTCTTGTTGAAAGCCGTGCAAATGTGCGAAACTACGCTGCAGCAAAGGAAAGCCATTCCTAGAGTATATGAATCCAGATGGAAGAACAGATATCAGCTGCATCACGAGACCTCCCGGAATCCAAGTGGAATGCCCTCTTTGCTTCCATTCAAAAGATGTCCAGGCTCTCCATTCTTATTTAGATGACAACAACAAAATATCCAGTAAACTGTCCACAGAGACATGCCCTCGAAAATGGAGACAACTGGCCAAGATCACTTTGACACAAGTCATTTGTTCAACCGATGAAAGAGCAGGGAGGTGTCCAAAATGCCCCTCTCTATGTTGTCTCAAAACCCATCAGACCCTTAGAAGGAAATTTTTCAGACTGGAGAAGAAACTCTGTCAACACTTCAGGAGGATAGAATAAGGGAAAAGGGAAGAAAGTTCCTGTTTCCCAGGGAATGCAGAAAGTGGATCTCTTGTCAAACCCCGGCGGGAATTGGAGTTCCTCAAGAACCATACTTATTGCAAAAACCATCACCTTTACCTGCTACTGTTCAGATTGCCGACACTTTAAGGGGGTTTTGGGGCAAAAAATCCAAAGCCTCACTTCTACAAAACTCCAAACAAACAGGATCTTTTTCTCAAGTTCTTAACCTCAGTAACACAGACTGGGTCAGTTGCTATTTTCTTGGCCATGACATAGAGTGCATGGCAGTTCTAGACTTCCTGAGGCACTCTCCAACCTAAAATTAGCAGTTCTCATGAGCTCTGGAAAAGGGCGTCTGGCAGGAATTCAAGGGCAAGACCCTTGATGACATCAACATTGATCCTGAGGGTACTAATTACTTCTTTCTTAAGATGTTTAAATATCTTGGATGGAGCACAATATACAATAAAGAGAGGATCAGATTTACATTAGCCAATACCAATCCACGTTGGCCAGAATAGTAGTTCTTAGGTTCAGCTTGGAACATGTCTTTTTTTACTGTGGTATGACTAATAGTTCTTAATTATGTTTTTGTAAATTTGCTTTCTGGTTTTCAGAAAGTCAGATCACATCAGTCAGAGAAGAGAATGAGCCCACAATGTCAGATGAGCTATATTGATGAACACCACAGCAAGGCACCACGACCCCTCAGGACCATGCCACGGCCAATCACCAAAAAGGGGAAGGTAAAGCTTTAAATTTGTAATTGTTTGCTTTATCTCTATGGATGAAAATAATGCTTGAGTGTCAGTGTTTTTATGGTGCTGCACTGTCACAGACAGTGTGGGCACAGAGCTCAACACTCAAATCATTGGTGACAATGACAAATTCTTTTCAGACAAAGACAACACAAACATATCCATCCTCACTCCATAAAACTCTGATCCACTTTACATGAGTTTCCTATTCAGTTACATCCTTTTTTGCATTAAGCAACCTAAAACTAGTGTTGATTGATTTTGCTCCTAAAAATATTTCTTAGCACTTCCATTGAGAAACAGAAATATTTATTCATCATAATTGTTTTACAGGTCACCAGCCTTTCAAGGAGAATGTGGGAGAAGCGGAAATCATTGCTGTGGAAAAGCACATGATGTCCTTCATCACTTCATGTATGAGTTCCTGGGAAAACGATTCGATAAGTGCTTCTAAAGCAGAAAAGTAGCACTTAAAGACAGAAATTGAGTTGGCTATAAAGATCTATGTTAGAATCGAATCACAGCTCTCAAGAACAAAGTTTAAGGTTCGATTTAAAACATAAACATAAAATAAAAACATTGTGCCATTATTATTATTAATTAGAATCCTCACATTTGAAAAGATGGTGCCTGTTAGGGCCTAATGCTGATTTTGATGCATTTTCAAAGAAACATGTTTTAGTTCATTGAGCATCCAAAAAAGGTTTAAACTTTAACTTTAATACAGCGACCTAAGTCTCTAATTTAGAGGAACGTAAATTCATTCAAGAAAATGAAAAATACAAGATTGTACTGCTAAAATAGCACCGACTTTTTTTGGTGTGATGCACTGTAGTTTGTGTTAAAGGGAAAGATTTCTAGGAAGTCTGTGCTGTCTGCAACAAGATCCTTTCTAAAGAAATTCTAATGGAAATGATGGACATAAAATCCACAGTCCTGTCCTGTGGAAAAGTTGACTTCAGAGTTGAAAAGAAGCAAACATGAGGCTTCAACAGTCTGAGTAGATCAAGTTTCTATCTTCCAGGTATTTTTAGTCCAAAATTCTCCTCTTTGTGTTTCTACACCTAATGTTTTTCAAAGCTGTGGTGGAGAGATGGAAGCACAGAGAGGAAATTCTGCACTAAAGACAACATTTGAAGATACTCACTGATTTTGTTTAACAATGGTGATGAATTTTGGAATTACTATTTGCAAGAAATAGGAATGTGGATTTTACAGCAGGAAGAATTAGATCAAACACAGTGCTTTGAATGTGTAAATGGGAATTGAGTATATCTTTAAGTGATTTGGGTTTTTATGTCTTTATTAGGACAATAGAGATGACAGGAAATCAGAGTGGAGGCAGAGCATCAATGTTTAATGATTACGCCGTTGCACTCCACCCCATCATGATGAAGTGCTCGAGAGGCTCATCAGGCACATGGTCACCAAACTCCCTCCAATTTGACCCTGTCAGTTTGCTTACCGCCCTAACACGCTCAACGAGGGCAGCCATCTCCTCTGTTCTCACACCACCCATGTGAGAATGCTGTTTGTGGACTTCAGCTCAGCATTCAACACAATCATCCCCAGAACATGGTAGAGCAAACTGATGACACTTGGATTTAACACCACCCTGTAGCTGGCTCCTTGACTTCCTCACAACCGCCCCCAGTCTGTCCAGGTGGGGAAGAACACCTCCTCGCATCAGGCTGAGCACTGGCTCCCCTCAGGGGCTCGTCCTGAGCCTTTGCTCTTCACTCTGATGACCCACGACTGCGTCTCAGATCCACTACCAACCACATCATCAATATCAGGATGATACAGCGTAGTGGGCCTCATCAAAACAATGATGACTTTCTACTATTCCTCTCTACCTCTTACTGTGATCTTCTGAGCTGGTGCATCGTAATCTCATTCCTAATAATGCACCTGAACGTAGAAGGAATGACAATAAAGTTCTCTGAATCTGAATCTGAATTTCTTTGTGTCCCCCCCAGCGATTGATGGGACCAGTCCAGGGTGTCCCCTGCCCTTGCCCATAGTCAGCTGGGATGGGCCCACGCTCATAAAATTGGGTGAAAATGAATGACTAATGTTTTTTTACTCTTCCAAAAGATTAACTCGTATACTTTTCTACAACAAATTGGGAAAAAAGTTTTTTTTTTATTTAACAAACATATTTTTTAATTAATTAAAAAAATAGACCATTCTTTCATTTTCTACCATAACCGTGACAGTGGCCTCATTACAACATACAATTCCAAAATTTATACCCTCAAGTCAATGGCCCTGCTTAAAAAAAAAAAAAACTGAATGGGGAAATAGGTGAAAAGTACTTTTAACTTTTTTAAAAAGTCCCCCACCCCCATAACGCAAATAAAAAATATTATTAAATTATAATAGGCTATCATTAATAAAAGTCCCCTTAAAAACGTAAGAAAAAAAAAGAAAAAATTTTCAGTTTATCAAAAAAACCCCCACTCAAAAAAAATGGGGTTTCATATTCTTCTCAAACTCACAAAACATATTGGACAGATAAATGAATAGCATCTTACACTCTTTTCCATAACTAAATGTCTCAAAATACAAAAGCATTCTATATAAATGATGGTCCGTTGAACAACCCGGTGATGATGTCCCCAAGTTTGACCAGAATAGTCAAATGTTATGAACCCAATCCCACCCTTTGCATTCCTTTTGGATGGAATTGTTTTTTCCCTGATGGAAAAAATTCCATTTCCCAAATCTTGATGATGGCGCCACAGTGGGGCCTTTGAAACCCGAGTGCGGGCAAAATGACCACAACCCCAACCCACTGAACTACAGAATAGATCTGTCAAAGGACCACTTTGGTCAGGGGTTTTTGCACCTGGCTTTTGCTCATTTTCCCTCCCATTCCTTTTTTCTCTTTCCTTTTTGTTTGGGATAGGACCATCATCCTAAACCTGTGTCGGGTGTGTTGGAGTCAACGGGAATATGGTTGGGCTAAACACCCCCCGTCGGGCTACTGCAGAAACAGGACGTGCCTCAATGGATCTCAAGTCATTTTGGTGTGTGGGGATGACCTGAGGGGGTTTTCCCGGGGGTACAGATTTTAGTGGTAGAAAAGGCACATCATATGGCTGCATGTCGCTTCAGAATGATATAGAGCTTAGTTGGAGGTTTTGAACCATCTCATGGAAAATATTCACATTCTTTCCCCCCCCAAAGTATGGGCTGTCTGCAGCCCTTTTTTCACAGTACCTCCACATCGGGTGCCCTTCCCCATGAGGGGGGAAGAATTTTCCAGGTTGCTCTAAACCGGTTTGGGGGGGCACCAAGGGAAAAAGATTTTTGGAGGCGGGGCCATCTGCCCAAAAAAAGTGTTGTATAAACTTTTTGGAAACTTTAAACAATTTTTCAGGACGGGCCTGTACCCCCAATGGCAGATTCATCTTTTTGGATTCTGTTTCCAAAAAGGCCCCTTTGTTTTTTGTAGTAATGCCAGGGGCAGGTTGAGCTGGGGAGGTTTGCCCAAAAGGGGTGATGCCCTCAAACAAATTTTGCACCCCCCCCTCAAAAAAATTAAAATTCCCGCATTTTTGCCTTTGATCATGCTCCTAGCCTGGTCTGGTTCTGAACTAAGCACGGTGTTGTTGTTGTTTCTGTCTTTATTTTTGTTTTCAATTGTTTAAAGCCTCCCAGCATGCCACTGTGTTTCAAAGTCTTGTGTTGAGTGCATGGTTCACCTCTGTAAAGGGAAATGAATCAGGAGAAACCCCAGCCACACAAGGACTGACGACGTGAGCCTTTCAGTGGAGTCAAGTTCATTCATTATTTCAACGAAAAATTCCCCTGCCTTTGTTTTTAAATAGGTTAAATAGATTTGCACGAAACTAATGGATGGCATCATTTTTTGAGAACAAATGTTGGGATAGAACAGGACTGAGTAAACACAAAATTTTTTTACATCTTTTGTTTACATAATCAAATTAAACTATGAAACAAATGTTAAAGTGTATTTGAAAGTTGCTACTGAAGGAAAAGGGAAAAAAAAGGAAAACGGGTAGAAAACCCATTTCATATGTCCCCCTGACAGAAATGGGGGTTTAAGGACAGGGGGGACACACACTGTTTATTGTCTTCACTGTAGAATTGAGGGAAGTCTCGGGCAAACACAGGGGGGAGATTCAGTTTTCCCCTTTTTAAAAACACTGAGCTTTATCCCCCTGCCCCAAAACATTACAAAAAGGATAAAACATCTTAACGACAACATGGGGGGAGAAAGTGGTGTTAATACACTGGGCTAGGGGGTTATGGGGGTGTTTGCAGACAGGTGACAGGGCCTGGAGGGAAACCCCAAAAGTAAAAACCCCAAAGGCCTACACACACAAAAGAAAAAAAACAGACTTCGGCTCCTAAATGATTTTTACCGCCTCAATAAAAGAGGGGAAGAGAAAGAAAAGGGGAGTTTTCAGGAGTAATAACAAAATAAAGCTAGTTTATGAGCCCTTTTCTCCCAGAAATTGTTTTCCCAGTTCATGACCAAAGGGAGGGGTTTTTTTTGGGGGTTCCTAAATAACTGCCACTGCTTATCGCTTTTTTTAAAGAGGCCAGAACAGAAGGGGGGTGGAGAGAACCCCCACTTTAAAAGGCCCAAAAATTCCAGTTTTTATTAAATGGTTAATACTTTTTTTTTTTTTTTTTCTTTTAAAAAGGTTTACGCATTGTGTAGCTGTTTTTAAAAAGTGCAGGTGTTTCATCTGTTGGGAAAAAAAATTTTTTTACAAGGGAAACAAAACCCGTTGAATCAAAGGGAATTTATTTTTATTTTAAAAGAAAAAGTCCATTTAATGGAATTTAAAACGATCTCAATAAGGTCAATTTTTAAAAAAAAAAAAACACTCAAAATCTAAATCATCAGTGGTGAAGCCAGGGGTTTTGGGTACAAATTAGAAAAAGGGAAATCACCTGTGTGCACCAAAGGGCTTTCGGGGATTTTTCCCAAATCATCTGGAGTTTCATTTTTTGGGAGTGAGCGGGCTCTCCAATAAGAAAAAAACACTGAGTGTCTCTAGAAAAGGGATTGAAAAGCAGAAATCAGTTTACAAGAAATTTCTAAGTCACTGAACCCCTTAAAATTAAAAACCAATCACTATAAAAATGGAAGGAGTTTGAAGGTGAATGATGGTCTGTCTGGGGGGGGGTTCAAAAAAACTGACATGTCGGGAAAAAACAGAGGTCCAAAGTTTCAACCATTTTTGTTCACTTGAAATAGTTTGGTTTTTTTTTGTTTTCCCTTTTTAAAAACCTCCCAGGGATCCATTAAATTTTGTCACATCTGATGACCCTTCACTTGTTAAAGAACAAAAAAAAAGGATTTTGGGGTTTCAGTTCCTGATAAAAAAAAAAGGGTTAATTCCCAGAAAAAAGGGTTTCAATATCATTTGGGGGTTTAAAGACGTTTTTAAAATTTGGGGATAATTTTTAAAAAAAAAAAATTGATTTGAATGTCATCTTCAAAAAAAGAAAAATCAGAGGTTGAATGATTTTCAAAAAAATTTTAATCTCCATACAGCAAATCGATATGGAGATAAATGTTTCCCCAAAAGATTTTAAAAAAAGGGAAAAAAAAAATGTAATATTAACAGGGGATCTTAAAGAGAAGTACACCACAGTAAAAATGATTGATAACCTCCCCCACCCCGACGGCCCCACCTGACCATGTGGTTGACCATGGCCTGAGCCCCGCCCTGTTTTGTTTTCCTTTTTCCGCACCCCCCATTGATCCCCCCCTTTTCTGCACACCCCCCCCCCCCTACTTTCCCTCCTTCTCGTGTCCTTCCTACACCCCCCCAAAACCAAATGAAAAAAAAAAGAAATGGGGAAATTTCTCCATGGGAGACCCCAAAGTTTATCGGTAAACCCATCAAGAATTTAACAAATTTACTCTTTGTATTCAATTAAATTGGAAGGAACCCCCCCAATTTTCCCAAAAAAATCTAAGACTGGAGATGATTAGATTTCCCTTTTTACACTCCCTCTGTTTGTACGCTTAATTCCCTTTTTTGGAATCAACTCAAAAACACATGCTGGTAGATTATTATTAACAAAAAAAAAAAATAAATTTAAAAATTTTTTCACGTTTATGTTTTTTTAGGTGGGCCTTGGACCAGCCCCCTTGCTGACTTAGAACCCTCATCATAAAACACCCCCCTCAATGTTTAACATGGCGGGAAAAACCTTTTGACTTTTATGGTCTGCCCTTGATTTTGCTCTTCCCTTAAATATCGCTTTTGGCGACCAAAAAAGATTCCCCCAATCGACAAAAAAAACCCCCCCCACCACCTGTCCAAAACTGCTTTATCTTTTTGCCGTGCCTGCAGTCATCCTTGCGTTTTGTTTTTTGACCACCGGAGACCCAAAATGATGACCCTGCTTTAAAAAACCCTGTAAAAAATTAACCCCTTGATTTTTACCCCCCTATTGTTTTTTAAAATTTTAAGGGGACTATCCTATTTGATTTATTTTTTTCCCCTTTTTTCCCTTTATAAAATGCATAATAAAAAATGTTAACTTTCATTTAAAAAGATTTAAAGAAAAAAGACTATAATATTTAACTTTTATAAAATTTTGACCATGAAAAGGGTTTTTTCCTGTCTTTTTATCCTTCCCTTTCCGTGGTCAATCCTCGGGGAAAAATTCTTCTCTTGGTCTTCCCCGCCAAAGGCCGGCAATTTCCGTTTGGGGAAAAAACTTTGATTTTTTTTTAATTTTTTCCTAAAACTCAACCCCCGCACTTAAATTCCCCATTTGAAATCCAAACCCTCTTTTGTCTGACAGAAGTAAAAAATTTCGGGGGTAACGCTAATGTGGGGGGGGAGGAAAATTTTTGGGGGAATCTTCAGAGACATTTTCTAATAACCTCCTCAAGGTTTTCCCAGGATGGTATAGTGGCTGAAAGTGGGGGAAAAAGAAATCCTTTCTGCTTTTCAACATGATTTTTTTAAAACCTTTTCTGTCCCCGAGTATGTTTTTTTCGCTCGTTTTGTGTTTTGGGGAAAATGAGGGGGAATGTTCCCTTTTCAAAAGATTGTGCATCTAAAACATTGAAAACCGAAAGGTGAAAATATCTATGTTTTAGGGGGGTAAAAACTTTAAAAAATACTGTTCCTTTTTAAGGGCAAAAAAGGAGGAAATTTATCGGGGTTTTGGAACAAAAAGTCAGCCACTACGGGGAGATCCGGGTTTCCCGTCTGTTTTTTTGGGGCGGGTGTGAGGTTGGATTAAATACCATATCTTTGATGGCTCTTCAAACTTTAAAAAAAGGCTTTTGGGGAAAAAAAGATCTGATGAGCAATAAATTCCCCCCAAAGGGTTTTAAAAAAAAATTTTTTTAGGGAAGGGCGGGTGTATTTTCTGAAAACATTTTGAGTGAGCATCATGCGTTTATTCATGATGTCTGTACTTTTGAAAATTCTAACCACTTGGGGTAGAGGCCCGAAAAAAACAATCAAAAATCAAAGCCCAGGAGGAAACAGGTTGTTTTCCAAAAACAAACGGGGCCCCACAAATTTAATATTTTTATTCATCTTTTTCAGCTCAGCATACATGGTTTAAAAGGGAAATATAAATCCAACTACATTTTCAGGCAATATTTACCTTTTTAAATTTTTTAAAAAACTTTTTTTCAAATAGGTTTTTCCACTACTGTTGGTCCCCCCCCAGACATAAAAAAGGGGCAGTAAGTTGAAGATCAAAATTAATTTCCCCCATCACAACACGGGATATGATAATATCCGAAGGGAGATTGTTCGCTAAAAAGGCGTTTTTGTCATACACCCCGATGTTGTGTGGGATATGGGACCCCCCTCTCCTAGACTCATCCAAAACCCTTTCCCCCAGCTTTTCACAGTATGAAGGCTTCCCCCGCCTTTTGGGGCGGTGAACCTTTGGCCATCACTACCTTTACATTTCTAGATTGGTAGGCATAACTTTTTTTGACCAGCGGGTATTCTTGAATGCTGTCACCTCCCAGCTCATCTGTCAAACCCCCCGATAACCCAGTTCAAGGGGACTCTCCCCCTTCCCGAATAAATCACGCTGTGGTTGGGGTAACCCTGCTCCAATTGTTCCAGATACCCAAACGGGGGCGGGGGGTGGTGAAGGTGGCGGAAAAAATTATTGGATTCCCGGGGGGACAACGATCGTTTTTTAAATTTGGGTGAACCATACCTTTTTCCCCGAGGAAAGGGAAACGACATGGTACTTCCTGAAAACTGGGGAAAAACTGCTCCGGTTCCCATTCTCAGTTCTTGCATATTGGTTCTTTGGGCAAACTTACCCCCGAAGCGGAGGCAGGCTTAGACACCTGTCTCCCGGCTCTATTTTTAGCTCAATTGAATGCCTTTATGGGGGTGTTTGATGTACTTTTCCCAGCTTTCCCCATCCCTCTGGGGGGGCCCCGGGCCCCGCTTTCCTTTCAGAAAAGTATGTATTCTCAGCTAAAATTGATCCAGGCCTTTGTTCCGCACCCCACAGGTCAACCTCTAGCCCTCATCGGTTTGCAAAGGATGTCTGTTTTTTCAATGCTTTAGAGGGTAAAAATTACCTTGAGATGTTTTGTAAAGGGAGTTGGGGAAAAAGAGACCCCGGGGGGGGTAGATGGGGCCCCCGATGGCCCAAAGAGTTTGTTACAAAAATCTTTTATTGATGGGAGGGGGCTTATCGGCGGGGCTCGTTAGTAGGGGTACAGGCGCACGCCACATCTGCCCGGGTTTTTTTTGAAGGGGTGGTTTTCCCTTTGGCGGGTCCTCCCCCGTAAAGAGCTTAACATGGGAGAGGGTTCAGGGGGGCAAAAAACGTTAAAAACCATCCCCCATCTCTGACCAATCATGCTCTCTCTGGCTTTCGATAAATGGTTTTTAGTCTTTGTAATTTTCCCTGAGCTTCTCGTGCTTCGGGGCCCGTCAAAGGGGTCTCATGAGGGTTAAAAACAGGGAGGGGGCTTGATAAAAACATCCCAGAAACTCCCATGCATTTACACCATCAATTTTAGCATAACCATCTACAAAGTAAGGGCCAATTTTTTTCACCCCTTTCAACGCACTGGGTAAATCTGTTTTTTATACCCTCTAACCACTGGGTGGGGGGGGAATAGTAAAAAACCGACACCTGTAGTTTCGGGTGATCACAATGAGTGAGAGGAAATGAAATTTCTGGTTTGATTGAGATTGGGGGCAGGTGACAGAAAGGGGGCTTTGGGGGGAGGGGTGGGCTGAAACAGGGCAGGAGAAAAGGGGACAGAAGGACCCGGTGAAGGCGGTAAGGTTTGGGGGGGAAAATTGGGAAAAAAAACTTTCATGCAGGGCGAAGTCAAGTGAAAGGGTCCACCCCCGATCTTTGGGAAATGGGTTCTAATCTGGCACATCCTTCTAACAGGATAGCACATCGTTTAAGATGCAGGGCCCTTTTTAAAATGAAAAATGCCCTGGGAAACTTTCATACCAACTGTTAAACTCTGTTGCTGATCTTTTTCATCTTTTACACCAAATTTTTAGGGGGAGGATAGGGGCCCTATCTCAGGTGCTCCTTTGAGCTGAACCGGGGAAGAATCCTTCTCTGTGCTAAAAACCCAAGGGTTTGGGGCATGCGTTTAGGATGGGGAAAACATAAGGGGTCAATGAATTTTAAAAGAAATCGGGGCTTTAAACTCAGAACTTTTTCTCCGTGCATGATGATGGAAGGTTTTAAAAAGCCGAGGAGGATGGAGTATCAAAAACCTTCATTTGGAGCTATAAAGTGGCTCCCTGGTAAGGGTCTCCTGAAATGCAGGAGAAAGTCTCTTACACAGTTAAGGCCCCCTTTCCCCTTTCCCCTTTTGGGGCACCTTGGGGAAAACCCCCCCCTTCCGCTACAAACGTTTAAAATCCCAAAAATCAATTTCTCTGTGCTCTGTCACTGGCAGGAAGGTGGGTGTAGCGGGTGCTGCCGGTTGTTGAGGCTACTTTTTCCCCAGATGTGACACATCTTTGGGGACAGGTGAGACTTTTTCTGAAGTTCCCGAAAAGTGTAGTTTTCAATCCCCCATATTTTAACAAATTTCAAGTACTTTTTCTTTTTACCCTCTACTGGGCTCTTTTTGTCTGGAAAAACACAAAACTAAACATCCTGCCCCAGTCCTAGCAGATCAGCCCTGATCCTCCCAACGAGGTCCCCAGATGGGGGGGTGCCCAACTGTGCATGAAGTTTTCAAAAAGGGCTTTTAAAATACTACAAACATCCCCCCAGAAAACCTTTCAGATTAAGTATGTAGTAATGATTTTGAAATAAAAGTAAAAAAGAATTTGACGATCTGAAAAAAGGGCTCAAATGAGAGAAAGGGCCCCCGCTGTAGTCCGTGAAAATTTCAATTTTGCTGGGAAAATTTTCAAATTTTCAACCAAAATCAGGAAATTTTTTTCCAGACCCAGATACCAACTTCTCCCCGTTCAACAGCCTCATTGACGTCCCCCGGGGGTTTTTGGGGGAAATAGGAATGGCGGGAGAGCGACATCATTTTATGCCACTACGATGATGTTTCTTCTTCGGGTGATTTTTACATTCCAAAGTTTTGTGAAGTTTTGTTTGACACCCCCCCGGTTTCTTACCATGGACAATTAATTCCCGGTTATGCTAGGTATCCATTGGATTTACTAACCTTTCTAGCAGACCCTCAACGGGAAGGATATCCTTTTCATCAATGGGCACACGTTTGATGTACATTTCTCCTTTAACTCTAATGGGTCAATATTTCACCAGCATTTGTTTTTCCTCAGAAGATCTCGGAGGATGCTCATAACGCTATAAAAATTTTGCAAAAATGGGACATTTTTGGGGGGGGGGGCAACATCTTATTTCCCAAAATTGTTAAATCAGCAGGGCATCGTTTTGGAAGGGGTGGAAAGGGGGAATCGGGGGGGAAAAATTTCCCCCCGTGCTCTGGAACAAATCTTTTCGATGATGAAAGGGAGGGGCTTCAGGGTTCGCTGGGGGAGTGGGGGGGTGAGGGCTTTAAAAAGCATTTTCAAGGGCTGGAAAAAGTTTGGGGTTTGGGGGGTTTCGGGGGAAAAGCAAAAAAATGCTGGAAGCATTTCTAAGGGGGAAAGTAACTCTGCAAAATTTTTTTTGCCCCGCATTTTGAACATTTATTTCCCCGGGGAAAAGGGTTTTTCGTTCTTCTACAATTTCTTCAACTTTTTGAATAACTAACTCATCCATTTTTTTTTTTTTTTTTTTTTTTCCAAGGTGGAAGGAATTTGATGATAATGATATTCACCATTGGGGGGTGCTTTGGGTCCCCCCGATGTTGAGAATGGTGGGGCGAACCCGGGAAACCCGAACCCCAACCAGAATCACAAGTAGTTTTAGACTGAAATTCTTCTAAATTGCATGGGTTCCCCAGACTTTACCCTTTTTGATGTATCAGCTTCAGGGTTTCTGATTGACTAGACTGGGAGGTTAGGCTTAAAATGAAAAGATAAAATATTATTTTAAATACAGATGGGGGTTTTTTTAAAGGGAAACCCTTTAAAAGGGGATGTTAAATTCTGTGGAAATGCATGCACAAAAAAAAATAATTTATTTGAAATTTAAATTTTTTTTAAAAATATATCGTGGGGAAATTTTCCCTTTTTAAAGTATTCTTTGTTACAAGATCCAAAGGGCCCCTAGGGGCCCCCTTTAAACATTCGAGAAAAATAACGGGGGGCCCCTTCCCAAACCTCACTTCCCCCGGTATTATTTCAAAGTTTTAGGGGAGAAAAGGGCGAATCCCAACAGCGTTTTTTTTTTTAAAAAAAAAAATAAAATAAAAAAAAAACCAAAGACTTTTTGTTACAGCAGGGGCCTGTTTTTTTGAAATTCAGGCCCGATATTTTTGGGGGCCCCTTTATCCCCAGTCGGGCTGATGTTAACAAGGCGGCAGAGACTTTTTTGCGGATGGACGTCGACAAAATCCTGATCCCCCTGTCATGTTCACCTCCGCGGCGTTTCCTTTCCCAAAAAACCGCCAACGACTCTAAATTTGAACTAATAGTGGGACCTGGACAACTCTTTTTTGTCAACAGCGTTTTTTGATTGATCTCTCTTCCGGGTTTTTACTGCTTTGGGCCTTTCAGCTCCTCTGGGTCACTTTTTAAAAAAGAAACCCTATATTATTTCCCTTATTTTATAATTTTAAAAAAGGCTTTAAAATAACTGAGGGGATTACGAAAAACGTTTTTTTTGGGGGGAGTGTATTTCAGCTAACGGGAACCTCTAAAAAAAAAACAAAAAATTTTGGATTGTATTTTTAAAACCATAGGATGGCGTAAATTTGTATTTACCCAAAAACCCTTTCCAGTGTTCCCATCCCCCTGTACCAATGTTACTTTCTCCTTGCATTTTTACCTTTCTGTTTTTTTTTTTCTTTTATGCCCCCAAAAACAAATGCTTTGTCATAAGACACCTTAAATCTACAACTTCATGACCCTTTGATTAAACTGTGTGATATTTCTGCAGATCCACCCTTTAGACATTCTGCGAGAAGGACCATGGAAGAAACGAAAAAAACTTTTTTTCACTGCTCAATTTTTTTTATTTTAAAAATTTTAAAGTTTGTTTTTAGAACTTTTATAAACACTTTTTTATATATTTATATAGTCCTGCAGAAAATTGCTGGAAGGTGTGATGATCGGGAGGGTTTTCCCAGGGATAGGACATAGGAAGCAAATTGGGGGAGGGTGGGGAAGCAGTTATAAGCAACGGAGGAAGGAGATTATTTCTCACCTTTGTGACACGCTCGAATCAACAAATGCCTCGCACGAGACGCCTTAGAATCTACAACATTGCATATTGACCCTTTGATCTGAAACTCAAGCACACCAAATGTTCACATCAAGCACATCCAAATGTTCACATCAAGCACACCCAAATGTTCACATCAAGCACACCCAAATATTCACATCAAACACCCTATTTTATTTATATTTATTTCATGTTGTCTTGAATGGCATGGAAAAACAATGAAGGTAGGATGAAGGAAGTGATGTCAGAAAAGGTTGGGGAATACAGCGGAGGGTCTAGGAAGTGATGTCATCACGGTGGGGATTCGGTGGATGGAGTTAAGAAGTGATGTCACAAGTGGAGGGGCTTACGCCACGTGGTGGGCGTTGGGGTGGTCATAAATTAGGGGTCATAAATACCTTATTCTCTCATGGTGTCTGAGCCAATGTTGGATAAAATGGACTTTAGTAATCAAAGATAGTACCAGCAGCTTAACCAGGGATGTTGCGTGTTTTTTCTAGAATCTGTTGGAAGTGATGAAGGTAGCTCCGATGCTGTCTACCTGGACATTTCTGTTATTGTCGGTGGTATACGATTAAGGTTCAAGTCACCTAGGAACCAAATTGTTTTTGCCTTTAAATTCCCAGTCTGAGATTTTTTCCCTTTCCTAGCCCTGTGTTGTGCAGGGAGGCAAACGCCTCCACGACGGCGAGGTGAGTGCACTTGCCCCAGTCATCGGCTCATTTACGTGGTGTCCCGAGGTCGAGGCAACGCTCTACGAGGTCCCGTCGAGTTATTTGGGGTTCAGACTGAGTCACTCTGCCATGCAGGTCAGTATGAGTATACTTTTGTGACCCCTGTGTCATCATATTCACTCCACCGTTTTTCTCTTTTTGACAGGTTTGGCCCTCGATAGGGTCAGTTTTTTTCTGCTGCCTCGCCCGTAACACCACCTGAAGAGACATTAGAAGGAAAATGTTTTCTCGCGTCCTGGGAGATATTTGCATTTGAGGTTATCCCTCTTACCTGCGTTTGAATAGGGAACTCTAGCTTCTTGATAGGATTTTCCTACCCTTGTTTCTTTGATTTCTGTTGAAATTTTGTAGTTATTGTGTGAGGTGACCCTCTCCTATTTCTTCTTTCTATGCAGGGTCTCTTGATCTTGTTGTGTGGGGTAAAGTCATCTTCCGATGAGGCTGACGGTACTCATGCTCCCTACCCCATCCGTGCCTGGGGGCGTTGAACGGCCGTTCCCCAGGTGGCTGGGGAGCTTGTGTAGGTGGGGATTTTGAATTGTTTCCGTGAGGGAGACACACAATGGGCGAGGTGAGTGGGGAGGAATGTATCCCAGTTTAGTTGTTGGGATGATTTCCTCAATTACTTCTCCCACAGGTGTTGATTGGGAGTTTCTGACACCGCTCTGTATTAACTTTCTAGGTGTGCGCTCTCACCTGGTTGTTATACCACTGGTGTTCTCTATTTCTTACTTGCTCATCCATGCCATCGGGCTGGAGTGAGAGCGCCTGTGGTTCGGGCAACGGGAATTCTTCCTATCTTCCATGTCCGGCTGGATTGGGAATCTCCGAGATCCCATCAGAGACGAGGCAATGAATCGGAGACGGGGAGGCTCCAGTGACACTCTAATAGAGAACAGTAGCTTCAATTGTAGGCTGGAGTCAATCTGGTGTTATATCTTTTTTTGGCCCAGCCTATTAATCTGAAATGCTACCTCATTAAAAGGTAAGTGATTGTATTCCATTATAATTTTAAGTAATGTTCTGGAGGATGGAAGGTTATTATCCATCCACTGTTGTTATTCTCTTTAATGGCCGACCTAACCTGTTCAGTGGGAGGAGGGTTTAATGAACATCGTGAGTTTGTTCATATGCCCCATCATCCCCTTAGGTGGAGCTTGGTTAGTAATAGCTCTGTCAATGACATTCTTGAAATGGCACTGGATTAGTTTGAAGTAATTTTTGCCAATTGCCTGGTAAAACTATCTGGTGCTACATAGGATTTTTGAAAATTATTTTCTATTTGTTCTCTTCCTCATTATTTGTTATACCTCTATTTCGTGTTTGTTGATTTCGTCTCATTTCTGTTCCTGTTTTGTGTTGTTTAGTCTCCTCCTTAGGCTGGAGTGGGTCATCTTGGTCCTGTAAAAAGAATACTTTGGTCAGTGGGGCCTCTGTGAGTCCTGTATCTCCAGGGTCCGAAGTTGAATCTTCCCGGACGGGTTCTCTGTGTTCGGATTCGTTGGAGAATACAGGTGTTCGTGGATCTATTCAGGTAGGTGCTCAAAGAGGAAAATTAGAAGGAAGAAAGTCTTTCTACCCATTTCTGTTAGTTATTTTCCTTTTTGTCGAGGCAGGCCTACGGGGCAGGCCCCGACTGATTTTTGTTAGTTTAAAAACAATTATCTTTATTTGGAATTCAATAGTTAAAAAATTCCGGTCAATATTTTTAATTTTTTAAGTCAAATTGGATAAAAGGTACAAGAATTTAGGCCAGAGTTTGTCCAATGTGACTGTAGGTCAGGTCTGTGATGTATGATGATACTTGATGGAGGACTTCACTTTAAGTGCTGTGAACAGGAAACAGTTTGATGTGTTGGTAAAATCTTCTTATTTCCAATCTGTGAATCATTTCATCATCTCTCAAGATTTGGCCCAACAAAGAAGCACAGTTTAAGACTCAGGAGAAATAATCTCCCAGTCCAATGCAAACTAACCAGCACACACTGTTTCCACTTCTACAATCATCTACTTATTATTGTGCTTTAAAGTTTCAGCCTTCTTACATTTACCTATCACTGAGTCCACTTGTGTCTTATACTGAACACTAGGTTTAAATCTCCTTTTGGCTTTGAGCCTTGATTTTAGTTCATTCCAGTGCAATACAATTATGTCCTGTAGTAAATCTCCAGAATGAGTCGAGGACTTAAAGCTAGATCAGTTTGCATGAAGTGTTTCAGGCTGTGTTCATGTTTACCCTCTTTGGTAAGGGACAGTAAAACAATCAGTGATTTCTACTGGAGTAAATTTAGGCTGCTGAGAATTCTTCCTGTCTTGAAAACCTCGTCCTGAAACTGAATCAAAATATGTTGATGTGTTTGAGGTGGCATGTGATGCATTTGATGAGTGTTCATTTGCAGTGTTTTGAGTGTAGGAGGAAAACTGTTGATGACTGTGAGGACAGAATAAGTTTGAAGTTTAACTCTGCCACTTTAGACTCTCAGCTCTGATTCTTGTTTTCTGCTCCATGCAGCTCATCTACAGGATTGTATTAAGTCCTAATTGTTGAAGGATCTTAATTATTAAGCAGGAAACTATTTCATATGAGGAAATGGTGCATTCATTCTTTAAATGTTTCCTTTCTCTGTTTCTGTCTTCTGCACAGTCCTGAAGCACTAACACAAGAGAGTTTGTTTGCAGATAGATGAGACCTTAATGTGTCGATAACCCCTTATTTTAAGATGCACTAACACTTCAACACTGCAAGTAGTTATAGTTGATGTCAAGAGCATCAGGTAAACAATGAAGAATTATCAATACAGATTCTGATTTGCTGTAAGTCCATATTCTCCATGATGGTGTGTGTGTGTGTGTGTGTGTGTGTGTGTTGTGATGGGAAAACAAGGATGAAGGAAAGTTCTCACTGCAGCAGCTAGAATTTTATTATTATGACCACAATTACACCACAAGAGCCAGTTTGACTCTGTCATTTCCAGGCTCTGTGTTTCCAGTTCACATTCACCACACAATGATGTACTTTATTTCTTCATGATGACTCCTGAAAGTTTTTGAAGAGAGGGGAGAAAATTTCTTCTGTCATTTTGCCTTTTTTTCTCACAAAACTTCTTTTTAATGATTTTCATGATTCAAAGAAAAACAAATTTTCTTTGTGGTTGGAGAAAATGAGAACTGTTCCATCATTTATCCAGAAGTTTCTATAGTAATGTGATCATTATTCTGTGACTGACAGGAGGTTCAGTGAATTGATGGACTGCTGTGCTCTTTCACTGCTCATTTTTGAATATATATTCCCCTCTGTATTATGATATTGATTGTAACTCAGCTTTACCACAACACTGTCATGTACACCTGTATGTTTTGTTCACTGTGTTGATCCATCTTCAGGACCATCGCCTCTGGGGCTGCTCTGCTCTCTTTTCACACACTCATGAAAATGGGCAAGTCAGCTCCCCACTCCACTCATCCCCAATTCATTTAGAGCAAAAATCTAAACGGGAAGCAGCAAAAAGTCGGGGGGCCCGGAGGGCAGATCTCTGTCTTCAGGTGTTTTCAGGGGGGGCGCCATTTCCGACCTACACAACTAAAAAGGCATCAGCGGACACACGACAATAAACATCCACTGTGTTTTTCCCTCAGGGGGGTTTTCCAGGGGAAAAAGCGAACATGAAATAAAAAGGGGAAAAAGCCTTGCCTTGAAACCAAAGAGGAAACCGGGGATCCACACGGTATCCAAAGAAACATTTTCCTTTAATCGGCAAAGCTCCGCCTTCCCGATGAAGCTCTGTGTCCGGGTTCCCAAAAGAAAGCGCTCAGAAACCCCCGGGGGAAGAAACCTGTAAACGCTGCGATGAACAAAAGCTGAAGACCTTGCGCTTCTTCTCTCCCAGGGAATGTTCCCCCGGAACTGTTACCCAGAGGGGAAAGATGGTCTGTGTAGTCCCTGTCTCTGTCCGGGGATGTTGCTACCCGGGGTTGGGAGGGGGTTGGGTTCAAGGTTTTCCGGGGTAAGGAACCCAGTGAAGAGGAGGGAATGGGGGGGGAAAGCAAACAGTGTTTGGGTCTCTAGGGGCATGGCTTGGTAGGCCCCCATGGAATAATTGGAAATGCCTACCCATTCTCTCCAAACCTTTTCCCTGTCACAGCATTTGGGGGGTAGTTTTTTTGGGGATGTGATTTCCCCTTGGAAGTTTTTTATGATGTATGAGAAAAAAACCTGAAAAAGACACGGTCTCTGTTTTTACAAATGACTTTTTTTTTGGATGTACATTTAAAAATAAAACATTTCCTGTCTTATCATCATGCAATTCAGTTTAACATTTTCAACAGATATTTTCCCCTGCTACATACCCCGGGGACTGCGGGGGTTTCTACCCGGGAATGTTTGATTCTGCTCTTGGGGATGAGTTTTTTCTGGATGCCCTTTTTGGGAAAAAAAGTCTGAGAAAGTGAAAATTTTGGTAAAGTTGATGGCCGTAAACTGAAGACATAAAAATGTGAGAAGGTTCCCACTTTTTTTCTATTAAAGAGTTTATATTTCTTCCGTTCCCCCATCTCTACTTCATATGGGATTCTTTTGGGGAAGTGGTGGGTTTGTTAAAAAGTCTTTTTTTTCTTCCGCCAGTCCAGTGTATTTTTCCATTTTCCTTTTTAATTTGGTCCATTTATTCTTCCAAGGGTTGCCCTTTTTGGAGTTTGCCTTCTGTTTCTTCTTCTTCCCATTCCAGACTGGGGAGGGGGGATGGGGTTTACAACCCCAAGGAAACACATTTTATTTTTTGGAATTTAAAGTTTTTGTTTTCCCATTACACTGTAAAAAGACCCCGGGAATTCACTCACCACGTAAATATCCGGGGGGGAATCCTTTTTTGAAAAGGGGGTTGTTCCAGGTTTTTTCCCTCAAATCACTGCGGAAGTTAAACTAAAAAACAAAAACAACAACAACAACAAAAAAAAACAGGGATAGGACTATTTCCAAATATTTGGATTTCGGATATCACCCTTTTCCTAATGTGTTTTATAACCAAACTGGAAAGTGCCCTCTCAGACTTAACATTAGAACATATAAAGGGCCTATGGGGGACAACCCAAACCCTTTTCCCAAAAAAGGAATCCCAGGAATTTACCTTTAGCTTCTTTTTTCCCGAGGCCTCGGCCAAAAGATCCCCAACTTCATCTAAAAATTTCCCAGTCCAAGTCCCCTTAATGAATGAATGAATCATCTCGGGAAACATGTGTATTTATGGGTAGGGACCCAATAATCCCCGCAACAGCCAAGTTTTAAACTCCATATCAAAACCTCCTGTTCAAAAAAAGGAAAGGCACCAAAAAAGAAAAATCCGGGGAATTCCCCCCTGCCACCCTACTGGGGCCCTTGATACTTAAAATGGAATTACAATTTCAACAGTCAAACCAAGCATTTTATTGGTTTAAAATTAGGGGGGTTTCCTTTTCACAAGAAGATATAAGAAGAAGCAACTCTGGCTTAGACAGACACTACCATGTCCAGCTTGCCTTAAACAAAGGGCAACAGCTAATATATGGGGGATCCATACAAAAACGGGATTTTGGAGCGGTGATTGAGAGAATGTGGTCATAAAATTTTAACTGCCCCATTGAGGAGTTTGAATGGCGGAAGCCCAATTAAACCCAGCATTCACCAACTTTAATCTCTCGGAATGTCCGGGGCATTTTCTGGGGTATTTATAAAATTTCAATTTCCCGGGAACATGAACACCCCCCGTTCCCCCTTTAACCCCCCCCCAAAGGGCAATTCCGAAACATTTCCCAGGAATTTGGACAAGGTATAATTCCGGGAATTAAATAGAGACAGACCCTGGTCGTTTAGAAATTTTCACAAAATTTTCAGAGCCTGAAAATGTAAAAAAAAAAATTTTAACAGGTGCCCCCCCATAAAATTTAACCCCCCAAATAGTTGTTCGAAATTTTTCCGATTGAAACCCCAATTTAAAATTTCCTTTAAAAAAACCGGAATTTTTGGAGGCTTAAATTTTTTATAACACCTTAAACCTCTTATATTTTAATTAAAACAAAAAAAATATTTCACACTTCCTGTAATTAAAAAAGGGTTTGATGTCTTATTTTTTTTTTCAACTAAAAAACCCCTTTTTTTAAAAATGGATTTTTATTTTTTGTTGTGTCCACTAGAGGGCAGCAAGAGACCTTTAATTTTTTCCCCAAAAATTCCCCTTTCAAAAGTCGAAAAGTTGGAATTTCCCAAACAGCCGGTACCCCGGGAATTTGAATTACCCTTTTGTTCCCTTCCCCCCCCCCCAGAATCTCCGGGTTGTCTGTGTTTTTTACTTTACACCCCTTTCGGCTTTTTTTTTATTCAACCTGAAGGGGTCGGAAATTTTTTACGAAAATAATTGGTGCCACCTGGTTCCAAATTTTTTGGATGAAGGTCTTTTTTGGGATGTAAATTCTTCCTGGTATTACCGACATTTTCTTTTGGATGTACAATTTTTTCCGGATGTAGCGTGTTTTTCCGGATGTCATTTACCGACTTTTTCTTTCATGTAAAAAAGGTTTTTCCTGGATGTGGGCGGGTTCCCCGGTTTCGACTTACCCAAGTTTTTCATAGATTTATGGTCTATCCGGAAGACATGCCTTCCGGATGTAGACTTAAAATCAATTTTTTGGGACATTGTTTAAAACAAACATTTTACTTGCCATCCCTTCCTGTCCCCTGGGAAAAACCGGCCCGTGGGGGCGGATTTGTCCGTCCCGCCTTTTTGGGACAAACACGTATAAAAGGGGCCCCCAAAAACGCCGGCATAAAAAAATTTGTTTTTGGGGAGCTTGGGGCCCCCATAAAAGGCCCCAAAAAGGCCGGGAGGCTAAAAGCACCCATCTCCACCGGGAGAATCTATGAAATTTTAAACCCCAAAACCCAAAACAACCCGTTTCTTTTTTTCGTCAATTTTTCATTCTTCCCACAGGGATAGGAAAGTTGATGCTAAGGAAAAAGGGCCATTAAAGAAAGGCCCCGGGGCCCCAACCCCGACCACCGCTGAAAACACCACCACCACCACCCCCCAAACACCCCCACCACCACAAAACACTACCACCCCCCCGAACACCCCCACCCCAGCTCCCCAAAACCCCCGGGCCCGGGGGGTCACAATCCTGCACCCCAATTCCCCCCCCAAAACTGCCGAAGCCCTGCCCCCTGGCAAGGGGTTCCCACCATAAAAACAGGTTTAAAAAGCTGCTGGGGGGGTGGCCCCATTTTGAATGTCACACAGCAACCTGTGCTGGCCTCCACACCTTCTCCCCACACCCAGCAGTCCTCCCTTTTCCCCCTATTTCAACCCCACAGCCTGTGCAGACATGCCCTGCCCCCCCTGCTCCATCCTCTGCTGCCCCTCCCTCCGCCCCCCCCTTCACCCCCCAAAGGGGAAAAATGCTTTTTCCGCCCCCAGGGGGGCCCCCCCAACCATGGATTATCTTTTTCGGAGACTATAAAATCCCCTTTTTTAAAATACCATTTTCTTTAGACCAACTGTTGGACTTTTTTAAGCAAACTCTTGGGAAAAGCATCCCCAAAAGGCATGAGGAACTTTAAGCAGAGGGCTTTTTAAAAAAGCCCCCTCTATATGTCGGGAAAGGGGACTGACAAAAAAAGGACCCTGTTTTTTTAAAAACACATGGTAAAACTGAATGGGTAGGTTGTTTTTTCCCCAAAACCAAGTAAAAATCATCACGATTTTAAATGCTCATCAATTCCTTTTTTACAGGTATCAATCAATCATTTCCAAAAAACAGCGAAACATGCCCTTTATAGACATAGAGCGCCTGAATTTCAAGGTTAAATGTCCCCAAATATGAAAATTTTAAAACCACCCAACATTTTGGACAAGTTCGGGGGAAAAAAGGGGGGGAAATGCCCCGAGAGTTTGGGAAATAAAAGAAAAAAAAAGGGTTTTGTTTCAATGAAAAGAAGTTAAAATGGTTGATTTTTATAACTCTAGGACTAATTTACCCTTTTTTTTCAAGCAAACTGATGGGGGACCTGTCTTTAAAAAGTAGAAATCCTTTTGTTTTTTGTCTGGGAAAGACCCCCCAAAGCCCCCTCCGGCCCAAAGTTTTTTTGGGTGGGGGGGCTGCCTAAGGGTAAGGTTGCTTCCGGGGCAACCAAGAATTAAACCCCAGGAAAAAAAAAGAATCGGGGTGAGTTTTTTACTCAAATGATATTTTTTTAAAAGGGTATTGGAACATATAATCCCTTTTGGAATACCCACCCTTCCTCCTTCCCTCTATCCCTGGGAACAGCTGCCCTATTTTTGGGGGATTACCGCATTCCCTTTTCCCCGGGAATTGAACTCACCCATCCTTCCCCCCCTTACCCCTGTCAACACCTTTTTGGGCATGTATCTTGGTATTTCCCCATGGGGGTTTATAAAGTAGCATTTGGAATCTAAACCCTTTTTAAAAAACTTTTTAAACACTTTTTTGGGTTTAAAATTTTTTTTTTTTTTTCTTTTTTTTTTTTTCACAAGGTTTTAAAAAGGAAATTCCCCGCCCCCAAAAACCTGATGGGCCCCGGCCTTGGAAAATTTACCCCCTTGCCCAAAAAAACCCAAAACCCCCCCCAAAAAAAAAGGGAAAATTTTCCCCTTTACCCATAAAATTTTTTTCCTCCCGGGTCTAAAACCCGCCCAATAAACTTTGGTTTTTTAAAAAATTATTATAAAATAACTGACTGTGTGTCCCCTATTTAATTTTAATAAACCCTTTTAAGGGGATGAGTTACCTCCACGATAGCCCTGATTAAGGACAACAAAAACCCAAAAAAGGGGCCTTAATTTTCTGGGAGTCGAAATAAAAAAAAAAGGGGTTTTGTCCCAAAGGGGGTTGGGAAGTTTGATAAAGGAAAAAGGTAAAGGGGTGAAGTGTTTGTATTGTTTTTCATTAGAAACAAATTGAAGTTTTAACCTTTTTTTTCAAATTCGGGCAGGGAAGAAAATTCACCTTTCAGAAAAAGCGGAGGTAAGGGAAAAAAAAAGGGTTTACAGTTTCCCTTAGCTTAAAATTTTTTTGTTAAAAGATGAGGTTTATAACAGATGTGTTTGTTTTAAAATTTTTACAGATGTTTTGTTTTAATGGAAAAAAAGGGCTTTTTATTTGGTTTTATACCCTTTGGGGAAAAAAAAGGGGGGGTGAAGGGGTTGTTGTGGATAATGGGGGGGGGGGGGCAGGGGTTTGTGGGATGGGGTGGGGGTTAAAAATTTTCAAAAAAACCTTGGGCTGTTCCGAGGGTTTTGGGCCCCCGTCTCCCCAGGGGAGGAGGGTTAAAGTTTGGGGGGGTAGGGGGAAACTGGAAAACCTTTGGGGGACTTTTCTTTATTTGGAGGGAAAGGGGGTCCCAGGCCCCCTTTGGGCGGGGGTGAGTGCCCCGGCCGACTGGAGTTTTCCAATTGGGTCAGGGCAGGAGCCCAAACCAGTGTGGTTAAAAAAGGGGGGAAGTGTGGCTTTCGGCCCCAAAAAAAGGGGGGTGGCCCCTTTTTCCAGGTGGAGGGTTTTTTAAAGCCCAAAAAGGGAATTGAAGAAAAAAATTTTGAGGGAAGGGCTTTTTCTTTTACCCCCTTTAACCCAAAAATCCCCCTTTTTTTTGGGGTTGGGTTTGGGTTTTTCAGTGGCCAGGTGGGGCCCCCCCGAAATTTCCCTTTTTGGGCTTTGGGGGCCAACCCCCCTGGTGCCCAAAAGGGTTTTTCCTTTACAGGCTTGGCTGGGTGAAAGGGGGTAGGGAATGGGGCACCCGTGGGGGCCGGGGTGGTTGGGGTGTTGGGTGTGGCCTTCCCCGTCTGGGGGCAAAAAAACCGTAAGGGGATTTATGCCCGTGGGGTCCCTTGGAGGGGGGGGTGTTTGGAAAAAAAAGTTCCTGGGGGGGTTTTTTTTTTGAGCCAGGTTTGGGGGGTTTTTTTTTGCCCTATTTGAAGGCTTGGGAAACAAAGGAGGTTTTTTTGGGAAAAACCCCCGGAAAGCTTTTAAATAGGGGGTGTTGGGGTTTTCCTCAGGGGGTGGGGGAATGTTTGAGGGAGGTGGCTTTAAGCATTCCAGCTCGGGTGGGGTTTGGGGGTGCCCCCCCAAGTGCCCCGTGCCCGAGAAATAGGAATGGCCCGGGAGTTTCGGGGGGTTTGGGGGGGGGGGGAACGGGGGTGAAAAAGGGGGAGGGCCCATTTGTTTGGGGGGCTCCTTTTTTGGGGAAAAAAAGATTTAGCCTTTTTAAAAAATTTACGGTGGCGTTTTGGGGTCATGAGGTTTTAGCTGCCCCTGCTCGGGGGTGGGTTTGGGAAAATGTTTACCCTTTGCGGCAGTTTGGGTTTTTTCCCTCTTAAATTTACTCTGGTTACTGGGTGCATCCCACTGAAGGGTCCCGGGGTTCAAAAAGGGCCCCCCCTTTTTCCCCTTTTTTTTGGGTTTTTGGGGTTTTTTTTTTCTTCAAATTTTGGGGGTTTTTTTCCGGAAAGGGGCATTGCAACCGGGGCCCCCAGGTGGTGAAAAAAACATTTCCCGTTTTTAAAACCTGTTGGGGGGGGGGCAATTTATGGGCTTCACTTTGGTTTTTTTTTTGGGGGATTGGTGGGCGGGTACGACTGCCCTGGGGGGGGGAGGGGACCCCCCAAAAGTTTGATTGGTAAAATTTTGTCTTCGGTGGGGAGGAAAAGGGGAAAATTTGGGGGATCTTTTAAAAAGAAAATTGAAAACAAACAAAAAACCCCCTACAGTTTTTTTTTACAAAGTCCCGATTCCCCTCAATTCATTAGGGGGGGGGGGGAAGGGGGGAGGATAATTTGGGGGAAACCCGGGGAGAAAAAAAATAACCCCGGAAAAGGTTAAAAGGGGAACGAGAAGGACACCCAACGGACTAAATGAAGCCTGGGTTCCGGCCCTTTACCCGGGGCGCCGGTCAAAGATTTTCGGTTGCTTTTTGGGGATGGGAAAACTGGGGTTCAGGAAATTTTTAAGGGTGGAGGCGGTTTTAAAATTTGCACCAAGGTGCATTTTAAAAAAAGCTTGGGAGGGGGGGGGGTTTTTTCCCCACTCAATTTTTTTTTCTTTGGGCCCCCCCATCTTCCCCGGGGTTGTGGGAAAAATTTTCCTGTCGGGGTGGTTTAAATGGGGAAAATTTTAAACGGGGTTTTCAAACCCGCTTTTGGTTAAAAAAAAAACCCCCCAAAACCAACAAAAAAAAATTTTTTCAAAAACCCCGGGGAAACTGAGGGTTCCAGGCCATCTTGTTTTTACTAAAACCCCTTTAAAAAAACCCCTGGGGGGAGGTGGGGAGGGAAAAAGGGCCCAATTGAACAAGGAAAGGGGAAACCCAATGGGGGGTCGGAGGGGAAAAAACAGAGAAGGAAAAACTTTAAAATCAAATCTAAAAAAAGGGGGTTTTGGGAAAGGAAAAATGTAAAAAGCCTATACTGTAATGTTTCTAATACACTGAAGAAACTGGGTCTCCATGCGCGTCCATATTTATTATTGACTGCAGCAGAGGTAGATAAACATTAGCATACAGCGGCAGTTATCTTCTTCTTCCCATAGAACTCAACTGTCTAAACAAAACAATAAGTGCAGCTTACAGGCAGTAACACTACTCGCCACTGCCCTCTTGTGGGTGGGAGTATTAATAACTCTTATCATTACATCCCTTTTCTGAGAGATGTAAGCTGCACACAAATACCATCCATCTAACAAAGCTCAAACTGTTAAGCGGATTTTTTCTTGCATGAACAACATTCTTTACATTTCCTATTTGTTTGTCTTTTTTTTTTTAAAAACACAAATTTCCTTCTCTTGTTGATTTTTTTTTTTTTAAACAAAAATAAACAAAACAGTAACAACAAACATTTTCCTGTTTCTTAAGTGCAATAATGTCAATGCAGTTGGAATGTTTTGCTCAAAGGTTCAGTCTGTCAGGTGCTTTGATATTTCGCGTGTAGACCTTCGCCAGTACAGGTGAGGGGTGGTCTGCTCAGCTGATGTGGTGTCATTTGGCACTGATGGTGGCTCAGCTGATGCAGTGCTGGCTTGATTTTCTTCTGTTGTCTGTTCTTGGAGTGTCTCTCTTGTTTTCAGCAAACTCTCTGATTCCTCCTCAGGATTTGACCATCATACCGTTCTGGCCGGTGTAGGATCTTGGACTTACTTCCTCCAGAACAGTGGCCTTTTGCTCAGGTGTTGGAATCCTCAAGTCTTACTGTGTCATATCTTGCCAGTGGTGCCAGGCTTCTTGATGCCTTGTCATAGTTTATTTTTTGTCTCTTTTGTAGATGTTTGTTTCTGTCTCACCTCTTTGTGACACTTTTGTTTTGCAATGTAGGGAAGGGTGGTGCGTAGCCTACGTCCCATCAGAAGCTCAAGCAGGAGACATGCCATGTTCCAGAGGCGAAGCTTCGATAGTTTAACAGGGGCCAGATATGGATCTGAGCCACTGTCTTTTGCTTTCTTGAGCAGTTGTTTAACAATGTGAACTCCTTTCTCTGCTTTGCCGTTAGACTGGGCATGAAGGGGCTTGAAGTCACATGCTGAAAGTCATACTTTTCAGCGAAGCTCTGGAATTCTTTGCAGCTGTAACATGGTCCATTGTCACTGTAGACAATCTGGGGGGAATGCCATGTCTTGCAAAGACTGACTTCATGTGTGTGATCACACAGGTAGCAGACATGCTGGGAAGGGCGCCATCTCTGGATAGTTTGAGAAATAGTCAATCACCAGCAAGTAGTTCTTTCCATCCAAAGTGAAACAGGTCAGTTCCAACTTTCTGCCATGGCTCCTCTGGAAGGTCTGTAGATTGTCATAGGCTCCTTTGGCTGCTTTTTTGTTTGATGCTTCAAACAGGTCTCACAGCTTACAGCCACCCCTGTCAATGTCTGCATTAATTCCTGGCCAATAAACTGCCATTCTGGCCCTCCTCTTACATTTCTCCATACCGAGGTGCCCCTCATGCAGCCTTTCCAGTATCTCTGGTCTCAGTGACTGAGGGATGACGATTCTGTCCTTTCTAAGTAGAAGGCCGTTAACAACACTCAGCTCTGCTCTGATGTTGTAATACTGTTGACGAGTAGCCTCTGACCAACCCTCATTCAGATTTTTAATGACTCTCTGTAACACGTGTCTTTCTCTGTTTCAGCAGCAATCTGCTTGGATTTCATGTCAGACACAGGTAGTGATTCTGTTATCAAGTTCACATGGAGATAATTCCTCAGTCTCTGTTGAGCTCTCTCTGGGTGCTTCACACAGTGTTGTTGCTCTGGACAGAGCATCCGTAAGCACCAATGTGCTTACCACCAGGTGTATTAGATCAGCTCAAAATCATGGCGTTGTAGCTTCATCATCAGTCTTTGGATTAGTGGTGACATCTCACTGGGGTTTTTCTTGATGATGGCTATTAACGGCTTAGTGGTCTGTCTCTGCCAAGAATCGTCGGCGAGGCCGTAGACATAGCTGTGGAATTTCTCAAATCCATGCCTACTAGTCCCAGGCACTCTTTTTCAATTTGTGCATGCCGATATTCTGCCGTGGTCATTGTTCTTGCAGCACATGCAACTGGTCTCCAATCCTCATTGTCAGACTGTAGTAACACAGCTTCAATGCCGTTTTTGATGAATCTGTGGAGATCTTTTTTGTTTTTTTTGATGGGTCAAAGAACATCAGCACTGGTTCTGTTGTGAGGAGTGGTTTTCAATCGTACCCATTCCTGCTCATGGTCATCAGTCCACTTGAACTCCTGCTTGTCATGCAACAGCTGTCTCAGGTGCACTGTTTTTGAGGACAGGTTGGGTATGAATTTTTCCAATGAAGTTAATCATTCCCAACACTCTCAACACACCTTTTTTATCTTCGGCCGTGGCATCTCCATTATTGCTTTCACTTTACTTTTTATCTGGCTCAACACCTGCCCCAGACAGTTTATCACCCAGAAAGGTGATTTCAAGGTTTCACACCAAACTGACATTTTGCTCTGTTCAGTTTTAGTCCATATTCCTGATTCTCTGTAGCACTTTGATGAGCTCCTCTCATTTGTAGCTGCTCCAGTGTAAGATCCCCATAGCACAATGTCATCCACGCATAATTACATTCTTCACTGCCTTCTATGATGTGCTCCATGGTCCAATCAGGAACACTTCCGGAGCAGATGAGATTCCAAAAGGCATCCTTTGGAAAGAGTAAGCGGCCAAAAGGCGTAATTGAATGTGCAGTACTTTGTGCTATCTTCATGCAGTTTCATCTGCAAAACCCCTGGGATGCATCCAACTTACTAGAAGAACTTAGCACCAACCATCTCACTTGTTATTTCATCTCTGGTGGGAATCTGGTAGTGTCTCTCTTTTATGTTGGCATTCAGGTCTTTAGGATCCATACACACGTAAGTCTCCTGTCTGCTTTTGGCCTTTTACCATCGAGGTCACCCACTCTGTAGGCTCCTCCACCTTTTTTATGACTCCCAGTGATGTCATTCGGTCAAGTTCCTGCTTCAGTTTATCTCGTGCTGGCGGTGCTGGAACCCCATGTAGAGCATGGACAACAGGTTGTGCATCATCTTTTAGCTGTATTTTGTAGGTAGAAAGGTAAAACACCAAACCCTTTGAATATGTCTGGATACTGTTCCACCACTGACTCTATGCTCTTCTGTAGGTTTGTGTTGATGCAAGTAGACCCTCTTGACTAAGCCTAGTTTGTCACATGCATCATCACCTAGCAGTGAGTCATGTCCATCTGGAACAACTACAAACATGAGGTTGTGTTCTTTCCTTTAACTTTCACCTTGAGTCTGCACTTGCTCTTTACAGTGTTGATAGGCTGTCCGTTGTAGGCTTTGAGTGAACTAGTGTGTGGATGAATGTGTGGCTTTTATCTTCATGGCTCTGATGTCCAGCTCACTCATCAAATTAGCCTTTGCCCTGTCTCTAGCTTAAGAGGACTGACAGCTCCATTTACATGTAGAGGCACAGTCCACTTGTCTCCTGCTCCACTTTGTTCACATTTGACTGTTCAGTCTCTTAGGTTTGAAGTCTCTCCTGCTTGACCATACCCACGAAGAATGTGTCGGATAGAGCAGTTTCTTCCACAGTGCACATGTTCACCTCTGCCCCATTTCCCTTTGAAAACACTGCTTGCAAAGTGATTCTGTCCTTTCTACACTTGTTGCACACTTGCCATATGTCTACATTGTTTTGGCGCGTAATGAAGTGCCAGCATCTTTTACAGGTAAAAGTCTCTGAGTCCATGTTGGGCGTTAGCCTGCCCTGTTCTCTGCTTGCTGTGGCCTTAGCAGACACTGTGGCGCACTGGGCCAAGCGCTGTTTTTTTGTCTTTGCTTGTTCCCCTTACACCATTGCTGAAAGTTTGCATGCTGCAGGGGCTTCAATTCACTAGCGCGGCATATTTTCATTAGCCCAGCTAAGGTAAGTTCAGTCTCTCTTAACAACCTCTCTCTCACTTTCTTGTCATCAATTCTAATACAAGTTTATTCATTTAATCAGTGAATTTTGTAGCATTCTCCGAGTACGCTTAGTTTTTAAGTTTCAAATCCACAAAAAGCATCAAAGCCTCTCACCGGGCTGTCAGTACGCGTGCCCGTAAACCGACACGCAATTCAAATGTTCTTATTTTTCTTCGGTGAACAGTGTTCATCGAGCTTCGGCCGGCTGTGTCAAACTTGTCCTCATTCTCCTACGTCTGCGATACTGACGTATTGAATACCTCCTCCACCGCTTGAGGACCCGCTGACAGTAAGAGAAGCAAAAGCTATTTTCCGTGCGTCTGGTTTACTATCTGGTTCATTCAGCTTGCAGGCACAACATAAAACGCTGCTTGAGCGTCCTCCACTCGCAGGGCCAAATGCTTCCAGTCCAGTTCACAGCGTCAGGCGGTTTCACACTTTTCCATGACTTCTGCAGTCAGACCACTCCTGGTACCATGTAATATTTCTAATACACTGAAGAGCACAGGGTCTCCATTAACGCCCATATTTACGGTTAATGACTGCAGCAGAGGTAGATAAACATTAGCACACAGCAGCAGTTATCTTATTCTTTCACCCATGAACTCAACTGTCTAAACAAAACAATAAGTGCAGCTTACAGGCAGCAACACTTTTCTCACTGCCTCTTGTGGTGTGGGAGTATTAACAACTCTTATCAATACACATA
>JAFBJY010000483.1:0-17984 GCA_016801885.1 Toxotes chatareus | reverse complement strand
TTCTATTCTACAGTATTCTGTTATATGTTCTGTTCCACAGCAGTCTGTTCTATGTTCTATTCTACAATATTCTGTTCTCGTTTTCTTCTACCGCATTCCGTTCTTCACGTTCTATTCTACAATATTCTGTTCTTCGTTCTCTTCTACAGCATTCCTTATATTGTAGTAACACTGTAGAGAGAGTTTTTCTCTCTGTGGAGGAAGAGAAAGAGAGAAGAGTAGAAGCAGAGAAAGAGAAAGTTCTTTCTTCTCCTCTTCGTGGCGAAAGAGAAGGAGAAACAGCGCCAGATAAATGTATAGGGGAAAGGTGATGACAATTATAAGGGCCCACAGCCATAGGGGCCCACACACAGCCCCAGTAGCCTCTATGACAAAATGATTATGCATACACTGAACTAATATATATTCATATGAATGACTCAGAATTAAAACAAAGCCACAAGTCATACAATATTCTAATTTTAATAATTTCAATAACCCCCTTGGCCCTTTTTTAAAAAAATGGTTTGGTCCACACCACGCTGTTCGTTCTTCCTCAAGTGAGCGGAGCGAGCGAACTCCAGCAGGTTAGGATGGCCCCAAAAACACAAGTCCGGACACCAAAAAGACTTGAGAAGGAGGCCAGGAGTAGGAGCAGCAGAGCAGGGCCCAGGACATTAAAACTTTTTTTCTGTGAATGGCGAGAGTAAAACTACCGAGGGCGGCTGAAACAATTAGGCTACTTGTTCATTCATTTCTGTCTGTAACATTACGTTTGACAGGCATGAGCTCTGGACTCTGGACAAGTCACCAGTTCATTTAAAAAGTTCATTAAAAAAATAAAAAATCGCCAGTTCATTGTAGAGTAACGGGTTCCTAGAGTAGCTATAACTGAACGTTACTAATTTAGGGGCTACAGTCAGTTAGATCTATGTTGTAAGCAAATACATTCATCTAATACCTATTACATACATATTACTTGCATTTTTAAGAATTATGTCTAATAAATAATGATTAAAATCTAGTTGTATACAAGTAGCAAGCACACTGTCCATCAAAGGCTGGCATCCAGAATCACTTGTGTCTCTGCTTAAAGTGCTTGAGACTGACAGTGTATGTGTCAGACTTGGAGAGGAGGAGCCTTCACACCCTTGCTGCAGGACACTTAGATCTGAAGATCACACACACACACACAAGTATAAGGCAAATAAAATCTAAAGTCCAGCACATTAAAACTATATCACATACCTGGCTGGATATTACCTGTCTCAAGACAAAACATTACCATTACCTATAACTCTGCTTACCACAAGTAGTGAGGGTCACATATTCTGTCAGGTCTGAACGATCAGCCAGGTTCATAGATGCTTCAGTAGATGGGAGGTCTGAAATGCAGACAACACATACAGCTTAATATGAACTGATTAAATACTGTACTTTGGAATTCTTATCATCCACTTCTCACAATCACATATTTTTGTCTGTGTCAAGATACAAATCTCTCAAAATATAAGTGCAGCAAAATATTGTAACGACTGTGTATGGACCGTGGCTGTGAGTTGTGTTCTATTGTTAGGCTGCAGTGTATGGGGTGACGCTTGGGGAGTGGCGTTGTTAGAGGCTGTGAAGCCTGTCAATCATGGCAGTTGCCATGGCGGTGAGGGGTGTGTTTACGAGAGCCGGGACGAGGGAGCCGAGAGAGAGAGCTAATGGGCGAATGTTATATGTTGCTGTGCTGGCCTGTTTTATTGTTTTGGCGTTACATACGGCCCACAGTAGCCTGTGTTCCAGTTCGAGAATAAAGTTCAGGAAAACCAGTTGCTTCGTAGCTTCATTGTTCCGGTCGCTACAATTGGTGTCAGAAGTGACCGGACTTCGCCAACTGGGCTACCACGCCCGCCGCTAGCTTGACGAGGTGCTAACTGCTGCTAAGTGTTCTGCGGGGGAGCAACATGTTGCCACAGAAACTTTTCAAGATCAAGCGGGAGGAGGTATCTGATGAGGACATGGACACCGCTCAGAGTGCGGCAGGACACAGAGAGCGGGTGAGAGAGATGGCAGTGAGGATGGCTACAGAGGCTGGCTTGGGCTCTTCTCGCCGCGCCGGAGAGGGCGATGCTAAAGGCGGAAAACAGCAGCTGCCAGGAGCATGGACATGAGCAGACAGGTAGGGCCACACGGTGGCGCCCTCCTACCCGCAATGAAAACCCCCAGATATGATGGCCAAGCAGACTGGGAAGCTTTTCATGCACAATTTGAACTGTTAGCTCAAGCTGGCAGGTGGTCCACTGAAGAGAAAGCACTGCAGCTAGCAGTGTGCCTTACTGGGGACGCTTTGTCAAGCCTGCTGCTATTAAGCCCGGACGATAGGAGCGACTATGATGCCTTAGTCGGAGCTCTAAAGAGACGGTTTGGACTATGCTCGGCAGCCAGCCTGCTACGATCTGAGCTGTGCAGCCGCCAGCGGCGACCAGGAGAGCCACTGAGAGATCTGGCCAATGATGTTGAAGGTCTAGTTCATCGCACCTATGCTCACATGCCTCCGGCCATCCAGAGCGAGTTAGCCCGAGACCATTTCCTCCAGGCCTTGCTGCCAGCCGACCTGCGTATCCAGACACTGTTGGCTCATCCTAGGTCTCTACAACAGGCTTTGGAGCTGGCTATAGAAAGAGAAATGCTGTGTGCTGGTTCCCTGGCAGGCACGCTCGGAACATCACCAAAGGTGAGAGCTGCTAATGTAACTGACTCAAAGGCAACAGAACCAGCCTGGATGGACAAATTGACACAGTTAGTGCAGGCTGCCACACTGAGAGAGGAACAGAGAGGAGGCCACGTTCAAGGCTCTGCTGGGGATGTGGACAACCAGGCCATCTAGTCCCGAGACTGCCCCACACCTCAGAATCAGGGAACGCACCGGGGACCGCATGACCGGGACAATGCGGACCCTTAGACCTGTGTCCCGACCTCTTCCAACAGTGCAACACTCCAGCCAAGCCGTAGCAGAGCGACCAGCAGAGGATCTTGATGGACAGCTGGAACGGCTAGTGTTACTGGGCCGAACCTGGATTGGAGACTGCTGGTACGCTGGCCAGTGACTATTGGAGAAACATGCTGCTCTGCACTGTGGACACGGGTTCCTCAGCCACCCTGATAAAACCCAGTGTGCTGAGTGCTGAGATCTTGGTTTTCCCACCGTGGTGAAATTGCAGACTGTCACCGGAGAACGAGCTTCAATGGTGGGGGAAGCAGTAGTGACTCTGGGGTTGGGGAAGAAGTCAGTTCGCTGCCCAGTGTGGGTCATGTGAGCCTGGAGGACTGTATTCTGGGACTGGATGTTCTTGAAGCATTGGACTGTGTCATTAACACCAGGAAAGGCACACTCACCTTTCCAGATGGACATGTTATCCAGATGTCCAAGCGGCCGTCCCCAACCTGGCTGCTCTGTGACCCACACTGTCACAGTTAGGGCAGCTGAGACAACAAACAACACGGTCAGTCCGCTGCACATCCCCAGTGAACCACCCTTGCCACCCTCCACCCTGACCACCACTGCTTCACACACATCCACCCTCTCTCTCTCACTAGCAGATGGGTGTGAGAGAGTCTTGGCCGTGAGGGAGGTTTGGCAGAAAAACTGTGATGGTCTGAGCCCTAGTGAACGGAGTCTGCTGTGGCAGCTGCTGCTCGAGTTCAAGGAGTGTTTCTCCTTGTCTGAGGAGGATGTGGGCCGGACAGACCTGATCCAGCACAACATTGATACTGGAGACGCACAGCCCATCAGGATGAGACCTCGGCGCCTTCCCCTAGCCAAGCAGACTGCGGCAGACAAAGCCCTCCGAGAGATGCAGCAGGCTGGACTCATTGAGCCTCCACAAGCTCCTGGGCCTCTCCAGTCGTCATGGTTCCCAAAAGGTGAAAGAGGACTGGAGGTTTTGTGTGGATTTCAGACCCCTCAACAAGGTGACCAAAAAGACCCCTACCCCTCCCACGATCGACGAGGCCCCCTCGACACTGTGGCAGGGTCATCTTGGTTCTCCTCTCTGGACCTGCGTGGTGGGTACTGGCAGGTTCCCCTTGGCACCACCACCTGCCACCGTGTCTCTCCTGTAGCTGGCTCCTTCCAGCCCCTCTGTAGCACTCCATCACACAGGCGCAGAGCTCCAAACATCGACCAAAGTCCCTTTGTGGCTCGTGAAAACATGGCAACATCTTCCCTGGAGGTTGACGCTGTGCCGCCAACCAAGAGAGTACAGGTCTGATGTCCACATCATCCCCCTGTTTGTGTGCCCACTCTGCTCTATTCACAGCTGTCAGTCTCTGGTCGGTGGTCGGCCCTCTTCCCTCACAGCTGCACATCTCACATCAGGGTTTAGTTGCTCTCTCTCCAGCATCTCTCTTTTCTCACAGAACTGGCAGGAGTCAGCGCTGCAGGGGCGGCGAGAAAGTGCATCAGCGTTCCCATGCTGGGCCCCTGGCCTGTGGACCAATTCAATTCAATTCAATTCAATTTATTTATATAGCGCCTTCCACAATCAAAATTGTCTCAAAGCGCTTTACAGAGACCCAGAGCCTGACCCCAGAGCAAGCACTTAAGGCGACAGTGGCAAGGAAAACTCCTTTTAACAGGAAGAAACCTTGAGCAGAACCTGGCTCAGATGGGGACCTCCTGCCGATGGCCGGGCTGGGTGAAAGGAGGAAAAGGAGGAAGATAGGACAGCTAGGAATGGAGGAGAGGGGAGAAAGACATGCAGCATAATACAGACAATGTGGGTCAGTATTTACATTACAGTTAGTGAACAGTTATTGGATAATGTGTGCTCAGCAGATTAGAATTATGAAACAGAGCATGGAGGCAAAAAGCTGTCATGACTGGTAATTATTTACATTACAGTTTGCAAAGAATATTAATCAAATATTTATCTGTAGCAGAACGGAACATTAAACATGTTAGAAATAGATCATTGTAAACAATAAACAGCAGCAGGTGGGTGGAGCCAGGACCATAGGACAAGCAGCTCCGGAGCCAGAGGTACCTGCAGAAAGGTACAGAGAAAGAGAGACCAGAGAAGTCATAGGCTTGTAGCTCTTCGATCCAGCGTGCCAGCTGAGTTGTGTTCTATTAAGTTAGGCTGCAGTGTATGGGGTGACGTTTGGGGGAGTGGCGTTGTTAGAGGCTGTGAAGCCTGTCAATCATGGCAGTTGCCATGGCGGTGAGGGGTGTGTTTACGAGAGCCGGGACGAGGGAGCCGAGAGAGAGAGCTAATGGGCGAATGTTATATGTTGCTGTGCTGGCCTGTTTTATTGTTTTGGCGTTGGCTACGGCCCACAGTAGCCTGTGTTCCAGTTCGAGAATAAAGTTCAGGAAAACCAGTTGCTTCGTAGCTTCATTGTTCCGGGTCGCTACAATATGAATGTTTAAATGTCCTACCATCATCACTGTAGATGAAAAACACAGATCTTTGAAACATCCTCATCCACCTCTGCTCCCTGTTGATCTGTGACTTTCAGTGTTGTAGTTTCTGGGATAAGAAACTTCTGCTGGACTATACCATAACAACTCCACGTTACAACATGTTTACATCTTTATTAATTTAATACTAAACATCTGACTGACCTGCACTGAGAAAATCTGAGAAGCAAGCCTCTTCCAGTTTAATGTCCTTCTTCTTCCCTCCATGTTGTACTTTGATCAACATGTTGGTTTGACATAAAGGAAGAAAATGTCATATGTCTGAGAATAACATGTTCAAGTTAAAGTTTATCCCAACTACACACTGTTAAAATACACGTTTCTCACCGCTGTTCAAAACAGCAAGGCTACAGTTTATAAGCTCAACTGTTAGCATGCTAGCCAAAACTGACTTTACAGCTGCGTCCAGCGCCGTTGAGCCGGAAATTATTCTCTTAAAACACCGACATGCGGTTGCATTGTTGGATGGTTATTTCAAAACAGTATTAATTACCTTCAAGATGCGCGTCGTCATTAATTTGTGAAGCTTATCAAACAGTTTGTCATTACCGTCATACAGACACATCACACGCCACAGACAGTATGGCCGACATTAACGTTTGAGTGAAAGCTAACAGCTCCACAATGGCAGCTAAGGACAGTTAGCTAACTAATGCTGCGGGGAGCTACTTGCTCTAAATAATGGAGTAAAAGCAATGGGGTTACGTTCAACATCAAGTTCGCAGTCATTAGCGGTACTATGTAAGTAGAGAAAGTGAGAACAATAACAAAATATCACACATTTAAAGTACTTTCTGATAAAAATCATGCTCTTACCAGCCTTGTGACGACGTTCCTTGTGCTGCTCATGCCGCGATAAATGCGTTGTGAACTCCAGGGACAGAGTTAAAACCAGATCCTGAACACCAGGAATAAACTCCAAAATTCAACTCGGCCTGGGTGTACACCTTAACACAAACTGTAGTCAGAGTTATAAAATAAACTCCAGAAATGTAACTCTTTCACACTTTTTTGCCTGACTCCAGATTTTAGTACTTTGTGAATTTGCTGTGTGTTAGTACATGTAGTTGTGTACAGTTCAGCTGCTGCTGTCCTTGGTGCTGAATTCACCAACCCAGCTGAATGGTCCTGAGTGCTTATTGTTGTAATTAATTTGAAATTAATTTTGGAGAAGATTGAATATCATTAGTATGAGTTATGTTTTGGTTAGTGTTAGGCTTTCAGTTATGATGGTTAAGGTTAGGTTAGGTTAAGGGGCAAGGGAATGCATTATGGTAACATGTGTCCTCACAACTATAGTAAGACAAGTGTGTGTGTGTGTGTGTGTGTGTGTGTGCGTGCGCGCGAGCGTGTGTTTGTCCTTTGATGTCTTTGATGTATCAACATTCTACAGCCTGATGTCACAGGCTGCAGTAAGTGGACACACAGCCAGAGACAAGTTCAGAAGTCAAACAGGAGCAGAAACAGTTGGACTGGACAGGACTTGCTCATGATTTAGGAAGAAAGAAGCACTCAAATATTTCTGCACAATTATTGACCAATTACTGAGCCCGAAGAGCTCAGTTTAGACCCCGGATAGCTCAGTCGGTAGAGCATTAGATTTTTAATCTGAGGGTTCAAGTTTCGGCTGCTCGTTTGGGGGCAGCCGTGGCGCAGCAAGTTGAGCTTTGGACTTTGGACCGCCCAGAGATCGGAGGGTCGCTGGTTCAATTCCTCGACCAAGCACAGTGGATACGCACAATGAATATGGATATGGTGAAGGAGCAATGCACCAATCTACCCCAGCTCCCCGGCTCCTTATACAGAGCGTCTCTAGTGCATGTGCATATGTGTTTCGCCCACTTTGTGTGAGTAAATGCAGAGAATAAATTCCCCAGCTTGAGGGGAATAAAGGATTAAAACTTAAAACTATCCAAGGAAGAAGCTACTGCTGTTACAAGGACAAGAGGAAACTACAGGAAAGTCCAGATCACCTCCAAGGTTTTCAGTAAGTCAAAACCTTTTTTAGATGATGTCATTGTTTCAGTTCAGTGGGATGTTTGTTAAATTGGCATGATGTCTAATCACACAAGAACTTCAGCCCAAAGATTTCAGGACATGTTCAATTTATTTATGCTGATTGTATCTGTGAGATTTTAATAATGTCAACTTAGGATTCCATTTTTTTGTTTCAAAACATTATGGTTTGTGTTAAAGGAAAAGTGCCTATTTTTTGTTTTACAAGTTTGTCTTTTATGTAAATTGAAATCATTTGTGGTTGTTGCTTTGGATCCTCCTAAATGATGGAGCATAAAATCCACAGTCCATGTCCTGTGTAAAAGGGACTTCCAAAGTTCAAAAAGAAGCAAACATGAGGTTTCAGCAGTCTGACTTATATAGTTGAAACAGGCGTCCTCCAAGTCTTTTTATCATTTATGTTGAAGATCAACCACCAGTGCTTTGCATGTGGAACAGTAGTTTGCCTGCAGCCACAGATCCAGACTGCAGCTCTGGAGGTGGAAGTAACTGCAGAGACGAGAAAGCACAACACCATGGGAGAGAGAAGAAGCCAAGTTAGTAACATACATTAATGGGATATGAATGTGTACAGATGGAGAGGGAGAGGAGGAGAGATGGCTGCACTGCTGCTGTGACCCGGCTTGGTAACACAGCCGGCCATTGCCAACTCTTAACATTCTCCTCTCCTTAGCTGTGTCTTCAGTAGCTAAACTTGTGTATCTATGCTGAAGATTAGAGAGAAAGCTCTGTTCTAAAACGTCTCTCTGTTTTCAGCTCTCAGGACCTTTGCAGCTTCTACCTCAGTCTCTACAGTTTGGAGTTCAGTCTCACTCCTGTGCTCTTGTTTGTACTTTGGGATATCAGCCTTATGTCACTGTTTACTGATCAATTACAGCCATATCAGAGCTGTGTTATGTTACTGATAATGCAAACCAAACTTTTCCTGCTTAACAGTGAAAAGATAATTCAAAGAACTCTGAAATATCACATTCAGTGTGCAGCTCACACTGTTGGTGGTTGGGGTCTTCAGACTCCCTGAAAGCTGACATACAGTATTAGTTGAAGAAGGTAGTATTTTTATTTTGGATGAAACACATCCAGGTGTATCACTGTCCCTGTATAATGTGCTGATTTTCTAAATGTACCTCAGACATGTTTTAAGACTCAGGAAGATTGTGCTTTCCAGTTTGCAGCCTCTAAACTTTGGAATAATCTCCCAGTAAGTCTGAGGTGTGTGGACTCTGTGGACTCTTTCACAAAGCAGATACAAATCCATCTGTTCAGACAGGTTTTAGGTAACGTAGTATTTTATGTTTACACTTGTGTTCTATATCTGCTCCTCTCTTGTATTTTATCTGCTGTTCTTATTGTTTTATTTATTTGTTTCTCTCTTTGACTGTGAAGCAGTTTGTGACTAGATTAGAGCCTTTGTGGAGGCAGAGTGATGAGTCTGTGCTTTAAATGAAAACTGGGATTGTGGAAAAAATCTTCTTAGCTAAAAATACAAACCGTTCATCCTGCTTCATCCTGTGTCCTCGACAGACTTGATCATGAGCTCACAAAGAAACTAATCTCACTTAAGGTCTCACTGTTCTGCCAGTTTACTTCTGCAGTTGAGACCAAACCTCATAACTCAAAGTGAATCTCTGAGCACAGACATGTTCAAATATACACACTGCATATGAAGTTCAATAAGGAAACATTTACAGTGACACTGAGGCAATAAATTCAAATCTTATACCAACAGCCTGTAAAAGAAACAGTGTTCTCCTGTTGGCTTTTTAATTAGCTCTTGAATTTAATGCTTTATCAGTGACATGATTGTCAGTTGTTAACAGTGTTGGGCACGTTACTTTGAAAAAGTAATTAGTTATAGTTACTAGTTACTTCTCCCAAAAAGTAACTGAGTTACTCCACTATAAAAGTAAGTAGTTACCAGGGAAAGTAACTACTTCATTACTTTTTTAAAGTTTAAAAAATGTCAAAGAATTTGAATTTTTTTTTCAGAACAGGTTTCACAAGCCAGGTGCGTAGAGTAGAACAGCAAAGTCGGGTACCTGCACAGAGGCTTTAATATTTATTGCACCTTAAAAGACCACAACTGGTACAACTGTACTTCAAGAATTTTCTTCATCAGAAAAGTAAACAGCAAAATAAAACTCTAGCAAAACAAAATAAATAAATCACACTTTCACACAACTCAAGACAACTGGTGGACATACAGTGCTCCAAGTATGTTCTTACAAAGAAAACAGTTTAACAGAACTGCTTTTAAAACAGTAGGCTACTGAAAATACTACTGTATAGTAATAGTACTGAAAGTAATAGCAATAGTACTGTACTGTAATAGTACTGAAATTTCTTGAACAAATCCAACTTTAATTCCTTAGCATTCATTCCTTCATCTATCCATCCTCCTTCCTAACACTCATCCATGCACGCATGCATTCATCCACCCACCCAGCCTACCCAGTCATCTCACCATCTCAGCCATTAAACCATTGATTGTATCTTAAAAGTAGAAGCTTTTCAAACTTAAGGTCAGAGAGCCTGTTCCTCTTTGGAGTAAAGACGAGCTTCCCCAGGCTAAACAGTCTCTCTACGGGAGCACTGGATGGAGTGGCTGCATTGTATTTAAGTGAAATTTTCTTTATCAGTGGAAACCTATGAAGAGAGTCCATCCCTTGTGCTCCTGATTTAAAGTAATCTGCGACTTGACTTTCAGCAGTAGCAGAAGCGTCATCCTCGTCATCAGAGGCAAAGAACTCATCCTCTATGGTTGAGTTGGGATGTGTTGGTGTGCTGGTAGTACCTGTTTGCTGGTCTTCGTCTCGAGCACCTTTATGAGCATATTTTTTTAAGAAAACATTTTACATTATAATTTTTACATAATGTATGGATGTATTTAACATATTTCAAAATAAATACTATCGTTCTTAGTGTAACAATTGCCTCTGGAAGGTCAACCAGAATTTGCAGGCCACTCTTCAGCTCCAGGGTCTTGAACACCAATGTCTCCAGCGTGGGTAAGAGAGTACCATGGAAACAGTTGTCCTCTCCCTGAAGAATGTCTAGGGCTACTGTTAGTGGCTTCATTGTCATACAGTACTCCCTGAGGAACTCTTTCTGTAATGGCTTTTAACCCAAACTTGGATGATATGGTGTTCAGCTCGACTATAGGGATCTCACAGATTCGAGCAAGGGCATCATAAAAAGAGTTCCATCTTGTAGTGCAAGGGACTATCAGCTTTCTTGCAATGACTTCATCCACAGTCTCTCTCGGCCACTGTCGAACAGCTAGCCTTGTTCCATAAGGCTGTGCATTTTGCTGTAGCACTTCTGTATACTGCTTTCATTTCTGGTCTTGACAGAATCCACTTATCAACATCAGTACATGAAACAAGGTTTAATGTGTGTGATGCACATCTCTGATGTGGTGGCAAAATAATCACATCATCGTCACTGTCATCACCAACACTGTTTTGCAAGACATCATTAATGTTTATAAAGTCACCTCATCCTCAGAGTCATCTTCCTCGACTGGCTGATAATTTTAAAGGCCTTGACAAAATTAGAGCCATTATCTTTGACAGTTGATGTTATTTTGTGGGAAATTCCATAGGATGAGTGAATATTATCGAGCTCAGTTGCAATACTGTCCTGAGTATGATGGCCCTTGAATCGTCTGCATGCCAGGGCAGCTTTACTTCCGTCTATGTCACAAGTTTTGTGGAGCTGGAGCAGAAAAATCCAGCTTTTGTTGCTTGGACGGCGTGGCGCCGAGTTCTCCGGAGCTCACGTTAACGACACCTGGCCTGCTATCATTACCGGTGTCGACAGCGTTTTGGCCAAAAGTTTAGTAGAAGCGTGTGCAGTCGAGAGGTGCTTCATTAAATTGGAGTTGCTTACAAAGGATGTGGACAAACCCTTTGCTCTGGGACACAATGTACACTCAAATGTACATTTTACCTTTTACCTTGAAGAGAGTGAATAATGATGGTGCAGTGATGTGAGTGCTGAGCTCTGACATGGAGAAGAGTCATGGACAGTTAGAGATCCTCATCTCACCTCTGAGCTTTGGTCTGGATCTCATGGTCCCCACACAGACTGCTTTTTTTAGGTGGAGGGGCTCCTCCTCTCTGTCCTCACACTGATTCATGATGCTGAATTCACATCCACATCAGCTCACACACACTTTCTACCTTCATCTGGAGAGAAAAACACAAACCATTCATCTGCACAGCAACTGAAATCCTCCTCTCCATCATTTGTTCTGTAGAAATATCAGCTGCTCCTCCTGCTCTGAGAAGGAGGCCCATGAGTCCATGTCTGTTACAGACCATATCCTGTTATTTCACTATAGTTTAATGTCTGAAAAGTTCATCAGGACTTTAACATTTTCACTGATCTGCCTTTTAGACCCGTCACAATTTTTTCCTCACACACACACACACACACACACACACACACACACACACACACACACACACACACAATGTCATAAACAGACAGTCATCTTTACTCGTGTAAAATTTCCAAGCTGATATTTCAGTTTGAGACGACTGTTTCAAACCTCCTTCTGATTTAAACAAACTCCATCCAACTGTAAAACACTCAAATAAACCAGTTTCTCCATCTAAAATAACCAGAAGAACAAAATCATTAAAACTGCTGACATTTACCTTCAGATGGAGAAATCATCTGCGCCTACAAAGTTTGTGTGACTGGTTGGACTGAGTCTCAGTCAGACTGAAGTTCACATGCTGAAATGTTATTAAGACATGAAACCTCCTCATGACTCCCACACACACACACTCTGCTGCTGTTTGATGTTTTCATTATTATTGATTATTGATCAGCTGAATCAGCTGAACTCCGATGGAACTAAATTCTCCATTTCAACGGTGACGCCTTCAACACAAACATTCAGGCTTCACATTAATGTAGATAAATATCACTTACTATTTCAACCAGTTTCATATTTGTATCTTGAATGAAGGCAGATAGACCATAATGGTGCTGGGGCCCCTGTCACTGTGACTTCAGACAAGCTTCAAGATGTATGTAAAATAATCAAGGTGCTTTTCTGTCCTGTTGTTTAAATGGATCTGGTCAACGTGCCAGGAGGAGTACATCAAAGTATAAAACATGAATATTCCTGCTGCCAGTAAAACATGAACAGGAACTAAGAAGAAGCATGAGGAAACACAGAGGAATGAAGGAAACACAGATACTTAAATACACAAGGGAATTATGTAACAAGTGAAACACATCAGGACAGGGCAGTCAATCACAATCAAAATAATGAATACAAACAAACTACTGAAACAAAGAATCCAAACAACTTACACTCTAATCACTCTATCTCTGGTCCGCTAGCTTAGCTGTTAGCAATGGCTTCTCTCTCTCCTGCTGTCTCTCCTCTCTCTTGCACGGTGTGTGTGAGATGTTTAGTTACTCCTCTGCCTCCTTTAGCTATAATGGTATGTGTAATAAATGTAGCATTTTTGTAGCATTGGAGGCGAGACTTAGGGAAGAGAGGCTCGGCTCCGCACCATAGATAATCGCCCCAAGCAGCAGCGCTAGCTAGTCAGTCCCCTGTAGCTGATGCGGACCAGCTTAAATTAGCTACAGCTAGCCGTCCTACGTTAGCTCCTGTCAGCCGTTCCCCGGCAGCTCCCGAGCAGCCGGGAAGCCAGGGCGGCTGGGTGGCAGTCCGAAGGAAACATAGCATGAAACAACAGCCCGTGGTTCACCATCAACCGCTTCATGTTTCAAACAGATTTTCCCCAATCAGCGACACACCCGCTGAGGAAAAAACTCTGGTTATTGGCAGCTCCATTTTGCGAAATGTGAAGTTAGAGACTCCAGCGACCATAGTTAAATGCATCCCTGGGGCCAGAGCGGGCGACGTTGAATCGTATTTAAAACGGCTGGCTAAGGATAAACGTAGATTTGGTAAGATCGTTATTCACGTCGGCGGTAATGACACCCGATTACGCCAATCGGAGGTCACTAAAATTAATGTGGAGTCGGTGTGTAACTTTGCCAAAACAATGTCGGACTCTGTAGTGTTCTCTGGACCCCTGCCCGATTTGACCAGTGATGACATGTTTAGCCGCATGTCTTCATTCCGTCGCTGGCTGTCTAGGTGGTGTCCAAAGGTGGCAAACGACGTGGCCTTCATTGATAACTGGAAAACTTTTTGGGGAAAACCTGGTCTGATTAGGAGAGACGCCATCCATCCAACTTTGGATGGTGCAGCTCTCATATCTAGAAATATGACAGATTTCATTAGAAAACCAAAGTCATGACAACCCAGAGTTGAGACCAGGAGGCAGAGTTGCAGTCCTACACGCTTCTCTGCAGTTTCTCTAGAGCTGTCACCCACCCATGATTCTCATGATTCTTATTATTCCTACCATTCTAACGATTCCTTTATCCTATAGAGACTGTGTCTGCTCCCCGTCAACAAAAAAGTGCATAAATTAAAAAATGCAAGAGGTGTTACTCATAAAAACCTCAAAAAAAATTTATACTACAAAAGCATCTGAACCTAAAAACACCACAATCAGATGTGGGCTATTAAACATTAGATCTCTCTTGTCTAAATCTCTGTTAGTGAATGATTTGATAATGGATCAGCAGATTGATTTATTCTGTCTGACTGAGACCTGGCTGCAGGAGGAAGAGTATGTCAGTCTAAATGAGTCAACCCCTGCTAGTCATATTAATTATCACATTCCTCGAGGCACAGGCCGAGGAGGGAGTGGCAGCAATCTACCACTCAAGTGTATTAATTAATCCTAGACCTAAGCCGAAATATAGTACATTTGAAAGCCTTATCCTCAGCCTCTCATCCAAATTGGAAGACAGAAAAACCAGTACTATTATTTATTATATTCATGTCGATACCCACAATGACAGCCTTAAGACTGCTTTCTATTCAGTATTAGACTCAATTGGCTTTTTACAAAATGTTAACAAACCAACTCACTGTTTTAATCACACCCTTGATCTTGTACTAACCTATGGCATAGAAGCTGAATATTTGACAGTATTCCCTCAGAACCCTGTTTTATCTGATCATTCTTTAGTAACATTTGAATTTACAATAATGAACTGCACAGCATCTGAGAAAAAAAATTAACTACTGTAGATTTCTGTCTGAAAATGCTGTTATCAAATATAAGGAAGCTATTCCATCTTTATTATCTCCGCTGCCATGTGCCAGTTTTACAGAGGGCAATGGCCTAAACGTTACTCCAGCAGATATAGACTATCTAGTTGATAATACTGCTGCTTCATTGCGTTCAACCCTTGACTCTGTTGCCCCTTTGAAAAAGAAGGTCAGTAATCAGAGGAAGCTAGCTCCATGGTACAATTCACAAATACGTACTTTAAAGCAGATATCACGAAAGCTGGAAAGGAAATGGTTATCCACTAATTTAGAGGAATTCCGCCTAGCCTGGAAAGACAGCTTCATAACGTATAAAAAGCCCTTCCGTAAGGCAAGAACTGCCTATTACTCATCATTAATAGAGGAAAACAAGAACAACCCTAGGTTTCTTTTCAGCACTGTAGCCAGGCTGACAAAGAGCCATAGCTCTGTTGTACCATCCATCCCTCTAGCTCTCACTAGTAATGACTTTATGAGCTTCTTTAGCAACAAAATAGTAGACATTAGAGACAGAATCCATCTCATCCTGCCTACAACTGTTAATGATGTAGGTATGTCTAGAACAGCATCTTTAGAAATGTCTGCCAGTCCTGATTTGTCGTTAGACTGTTTCTCTCCCATAGATCTAGCTGAATTGACTTCAATAGTTTCTAAATCTAAATCATCAACATGTCTTTGGATCCTATCCCGACCAGACTTCTTAAAGATGTGTTGCCTTTGATTGGCACTCACATATTAGATCAGATAAATCTCTCGTTGGTTACAGGATATGTCCCACAGGCTTTTAAGGTTGCAGTTATCAAACCTTTACTTAAAAGCCTTCTCTGGACTCTGACATTTTGGCAAACTATAGACCTATATCCAATCTCCCTTTAATTCTAAAATTCTTGAAAAGGCTGTTGCAACTCAGTTGTGCGACCATCTACATAGGAACGGTTTGTTTGAAGTTTTTCAGTCAGGATTTAGAGTTCATCATAGCACAGAGACAGCACTGGTGAAAGTTACCAACGACCTTCTTATAGCATCAGATAATGGACTCGTCTCTATACTTGTCCTGCTAGATCTTAGTGCTGCATTTGACACCATTGATCATAATATCCTATTGGATAGATTGGAACATGTTATTGGGATTAAAGGAACAGCACTAGGCTGGTTTAAATCATATCTATCAGATAGATACCAGTTTGTTCATGTTAATGATGATCCTCCATATATACCAGAGTAAGTCATGGAGTTCCACAGGGTTCTGTGCTTGGACCGATACTGTTCACCTTATACATGCTTCCCTAGGCAATATTATCAGGAAGCATGGAATAAATTTCCATTGCTATGCGGATGATACCCAGCTATATTTATCTATGAAACCAGACGAAACAGATCAGTTAACCATACTTCAGGCATGTCTTAAAGACATAAAGGCCTGGATGACCTGTAACTTTCTTCTTCTGAATTCAGACAAAACTGAGGCTATTTTGTTTGGTCCCAAACACCTCAGAAACAGTTTATCTAATCATATAGTTACTCTGGGTGGCATTAATTTAGCCTCCAGTATGCGACCGTGAGGAACCTTGGAGTTATTTTTGATCAGGATCTGTCCTTTAACTCACATATAAAACAAGTCTCTAGGACCGCCTTCTTTCACCTGCGCAATATCAGTAAGATTAGGAACATTCTGTCTAGAGTGATGCTGAAAAATTAGTCCATGCTTTTGTTACTTCTAGGCTGGACTACTGTAATTCCCTATTATCAGGATGTCCAGTTGCTCTGGGGTCAGGCTCTGGGTCTCTGTAAAGTGCTTTGAGACAATTTTGATTGTGGAAGGCGCTATATAAATAAAATTGAATTGAATTGAATTGAATTGTTATCACATTAAACAGCAACAACTTGACATTATGTCCAGTTCTCACTGAGGCTCATGGTGTCACACAGGCTGTTTTTACAGTGAAAGCACTGAGGACAATCATTTATGATGGTTGGATTATTGGCAAGCAGAAAGTCTTACAGGATGTGGATGAGACAGACAGGATGGATCAGGGAAGATAATTCCACTGTCCTCTGCTGCTGAGTGTGTCTGACTCCGTCCTGTTACACGACTGAATAATGAGACTCTATACTGATGGAGTAACTGCTGCTTGGAGGTAAATGTTCTGTTAGTCTCTGAGAGTCAGTCACATTAATTACAAGAAAAAAAAGTGAAGTAATTAGTTCATACAAGTGTGAGAACAATTAGTGTGTAAGCAGCATGGAACAAATCTGTGGCTGCTGCGTCTCCTTTAGCTTCTTCTCTGCTGCCATAGTGAGGTGAGAAGGACTCTGAAGCTGCTGCACTTCACACTGTAACAGCTGCTGCTGTCCTTGGTGCTGAATTCACCAACCCAGCTGAATGGTCCTGAGTGAACAGTGAACACATGAATATCTCTTTGACCAAAAGCAGCTTCAGTTCCTGCAGACAGTCCCTATGAGGTAGTAGTTAGTTGAGTGGAGAAGCACTTTTATTTGTGGAGCATCTATCAAATCAGTCCAGAGTGACTCCTCAGGGTCTAAAAGATCTCACAGCTTCTTCTCTCAGTCAACACAGCCTCAGATTCACCAACATCAGCTTGACACACTGACATCCAAAGGTTTGCTGGAGGACAGAAACACTGTGGGCTGGAAATGAATTATGAAACAAGGCTCTTAGTGAAGTTCTTTGTTCTTTCTATCCTGTGACAGTGGAAATAAAAAGTTGTGTTGAGTAAATGTCCATCATTTACACTTTACTGTGTTGGACAGTAAATAATAATAATGTTTCTTCTGTAGATGTTCTCACTGCAGCTCGAGGGAAGAATAAAAGTAAAGAAACAGCTTCAGTGGCTCTGACAGAACTAAGTGGAATAAATCTGCTGTCACGCTTGTTTGCACACAGATAACTGGCTTTATCCAATGAGACCAACTAGACTGTCTTCACTCTGAACTCTGACATATACTGGAACACCACTGTATATATGGGACTAATCAGCTCCTGTAGATACACTAGAAGGATTTTAGACTGAAAAGACATATATATGTTTATAATACCATCATATATCAAAAGTGGAAAATATGAACTAATATTATTCACACAAAAATATATATTTTTTCTTAATGCACCAATTTTCCATATGAGATGTCCTCAGCTCATTTAGAATTATAAAGGCAGATACTTGAGTCTGACTCATGTTGTTTCCTGCATTAATCAGCTCATCTTCTGTCTGAAGGAAAATAAACTTTTGCACGTGTTTAAACTACACATGGTCAGTGTCAGTGAACATCACACAGCTTTAATATGTGATAAAAGACAGTGTCCACTGTGACTGTCCACCTGAGTATGAATGTTTA
>JAFBJY010000482.1:0-33485 GCA_016801885.1 Toxotes chatareus | reverse complement strand
AGGCTAACTAAAGGCGAAAACGTTGCCCGTAAGCACCAGAAATTAGAAAACTAAATAGAAGAAGAACAATGCCTTAGCAAAGAAGAAAAACCTAAGCAAAGAAGAAGCGCATAAAATGAAGAAAAAGAAGGCAAAAGACGCCATTACGAAAGAAAAACCAAGCAGCAAGAAAACTAACTACAGATAAGCTAACTAAGGCTAATTTTTGAACGCTGGCTAAGCTAATTAAAGGCTAAAACAGCAAACTAAAAAGCAAGTAAAGCTAAATTAAGCTAACAAAACAAACTGAAGACACTAACTAAAGTAAGATTGGAAGCTAATTGTGGCTAATTTTTATTATGGGAAACTCCGAGCTGACAAGCGTTGCCTAGAGTCGAAGAGACAGTGCATTCTCCTGTTTCCTCTTGAAGGAGATGAGTTCAACTCCTCAACCTAACCTAACCTAACTGGGAATCGCTTTAAGCCCTAACCTAACCTAACCTAATCCTCCCCTAACCTAACCTAACCCATTGTTGGTGTGCCTAACCTAACCTAACCCTATCCTATTCTAACTCCTAACCTTGGATCTCTCTCACCCGTTATGTTAGTCAATGGTCCCCTGGGATAAAAGCAAAATAAATAAATAGCAAATAAGTTTAACCCAGAAATGGAAGAACATAATCCTGAGACAGATAAAGGTAAATGAAGGTAGGGTTGGTTTAAGGTAAAAAAGGAAGGAAAATTATATTGGATTTCTAAAAACAAAACAGAGTAGGAATTTTAAACCTAAAATTTGAAAACTCCCTAACCCCTAACTCCATATATGATTTTGAAAAAACATCTCGCAAAATCACTACCAATCGACTCCAAATGGTCTGAAACGTGCTCTAACTACTTTCTGGAGGAAGTTTTTCGGCTGTGACATAGTCATTTTTCCACTCAGGTTAGCATGCTGCGATCTGATTGGACGAGCGTTTTCTTGAATAACTCCCGAACCGTACATCCTAGACACTTGGAAACCACGTTCGTCTAATATAATTCGACCATTCTGCATCCAACGGTACCACCCACGACTCTCTACGACCTTCCTGTCCGGAGATACAGGAAAAACAAACTTTATTTCAGCCATATCTCCGGACTCGAACGTTGTACAGGCTCGAGGTGGTACCAATCAAACCCGTACCCGAAAATAGGGGGGTACAAGGTGGTTTCATGTCTCTACGACCTTCCGTTCCCGAGATATGCACCTTTGAAGTTATCGTCAGAGGCGGCGATAGATGGTTTTCATCCCTTAACCTAACCTAACCCTAACCTAACCTAACCCTAACCTAACCTAACCTAACCTTAACCTAACCTAACCCCTAACCTAACCTAACCCTTAAACCCTAACCTAACCCTAACTTAACTAACCTAACCCTTTAATTATTTATTTTAAAGAGAAAAAAAAACCACACCTAACTAACCCTAACCCTAACTCCATATATGATTTTGAAAAAACATCTACATAAAATCACTACCAATCGACTCCAAATGGTCTGAAACGTGCTCCTAACTACTTTCTGGAGGAAGTTTTTCGGCTGTGACATTAGTCATTTTTCCTCAGGTTAGCATGCTGCGATCTGATTGGACGAGCGTTTTTCTTGAATAACTCCCGAACCGTACATCCTAGACACTTGAAACCACGTTCGTCTAATATAATTCGACCATTCTGCATCCAACGGTACCACCCGACTCTCTACGACCTTCCTGTCCGGAGATACAGGAAAAACAAACTTTATTTCAGCCATATCTCCGGACTCGAACGTTGTACAGGCTCGAGGTGGTACCAATAAACCCGTACCCGAAAATAGGGGGGTACAAGGTGGTTTCATGTCTCTACGACCTTCCGTTCCCGAGATATGCACCTTTGAAGTTATCGTCCGAGGCGGCGATAGATGGTTTTCATCCCTTAACCTAACCTAACCATACAAAGCTGTCATTTCAGCTCAAGCGGTAAAATTTCACCGTTCCTGGCCATATGAGACTGTTTTTCTGGCGTGTGCCCTGAAAATGCCACACAGTACAAATCACAGAAACATACTTGAAAACTCTGCAAAATGCTTCTTCTAATGTAAAATAGTGTTTCCATGCTGGAAACAGTCTTATTTTAGCGCCAGCAACATATTTTATACAAAGCTTCATTTCAGCTCAAACGGTGAAACTTGCCGTTCCTGCGTTTCCATATGATTCTCTGTTTTTCACAGCGTGTGCCCTGAAAATGCCACACAGTACAAATCACAGAAACATACTTGAAAACTCTGCGAAATGCTTCTTCTAATGTAAAATAGTGTTTCCATGCTGGAAACAGTCTTATTTAGGCGCCAGCAACATATTTTAGAAACACCGTTCATTTCAGCACTAACGGCTGAAACTTGCCGTTTTAAGCGTTTCTGGCCATTCTCTGTGTGTCTGGGACACAGCGTGTGCCCTGAAAATGCCACAGTACAAATCCACAGAAACATACTTGAAAACTCTGCGAAATGCTTCTTCTAATGTAAAATAGTGTTTCCATGCTGGAAACAGTCTTATTTAGCGCCAGCAACATATTTTAGACACACCGTTCATTTCAGCACTAACTGACTGAAACTTGCCGTTTTAAGCGTTTCCAGCCATTCTCTGTGTGTCTGGGACACAGCGTGTGCCCTGAAAATGCCACACAGTACAAATCACAGAAACATACTTGAAAACTCTGCGAAATGCTTCTTCTAATGTAAAATAGTGTTTCCATGCTGGAAACAGTCTTATTTAGCGCCAGCAGCACATTTGATACAAAGCTGTCATTTCAGCTCAAGCGGTAAAATTTCACCGTTCCTGGCCATATGAGACTGTTTTTCTGGCGTGTGCCCTGAAAATGCCACACAGTACAAATCACAGAAACATGCTTGAAAACTCTGCGAAATGCTTCTTCTAATGTAAAATAGTGTTTCCATGCTGGAAACAGTCTTATTTAACGCCAGCAACATATTTAGAAACACCGTTCATTTCAGCACTAACTGACTGAAACTTGCCGTTTTAAGCGTTTCCAGCCATTCTCTGTGTGTCTGGGACACAGCGTGTGCCCTGAAAATGCCACACAGTACAAATCACAGAAACATACTTGAAAACTCTGCGAAATGCTTCTTCTAATGTAAAATAGTGTTTCCATGCTGGAAACAGTCTTATTTACGCCAGCAGCACATTTGATACAAAGCTGTCATTTCAGCTCAAGCGGTAAAATTTCACCGTTCCTGGCCATATGAGACTGTTTTTCACAGCGTGTGCCCTGAAAATGCCACACAGTACAAATCCACAGAAACATACTTGAAAACTCTGCAAAATGCTTCTTCTAATGTAAAATAGTGTTTCCATGCTGGAAACAGTCTTATTTAGCAGCGCCAGCAGCATTTTTAGATACAAAGCATGTCATTTTCAACTGCTCAAGCTTGCCGTTTCACCGTTCCTGGCCATATGAGACTGTTTTTCTACAGCGTGTGCCCTGAAAATGCCACACAGTACAAATCACAGAAACATACTTGAAAACTCTGCGAAATGCTTCTTCTAATGTAAAATAGTGTTTCCATGCTGGAAACAGTCTTATTTACGCCAGCAACATATTTTAGAAACACCGTTCATTTCAGCACTAACTGACTGAAACTTGCCGTTTTAAGCGTTTCCAGCCATTCTCTGTGTGTCTGGGACACAGCGTGTGCCCTGAAAATGCCACACAGTACAAATCACAGAAACATACTTGAAAACTCTGCGAAATGCTTCTTCTAATGTAAAATAGTGTTTCCATGCTGGAAACAGTCTTATTTGACGCCAGCAGCACATTTGATACAAAGCTGTCATTTCAGCTCAAACGGTAAAATTTCACCGTTCCTGGCCATATGAGACTGTTTTTCTGGCGTGTGCCCTGAAAATGCCACACAGTACAAATCACAGAAACATACTTGAAAACTCTGCGAAATGCTTCTTCTAATGTAAAATAGTGTTTCCATGCTGGAAACAGTCTTATTTGACGCCAGCAACATATTTTAGAAACACCGTTCATTTCAGCACTAACTGACTGAAACTTGCCGTTTTAAGCGTTTCCAGCCATTCTCTGTGTGTCTGGGACACAGCGTGTGCCCTGAAAATGCCACACAGTACAAATCACAGAAACATCTAACCTCGCTTTTTTTAGTCCAGGTGTACCAGCTACTTTTGTTTTTTTCTCCAGGCAGCTAACGTCGCTCTTCCTTTGAACGCGACCAACCAATCATAAGCCGGATATGAGCACTGCTTTTTCTTTTTTTTTTCACTAGCCTTTTTTGTCCAGATGTAGCGGTAGCTATAGCCAAACAACGAAAAGTGAGTTTTCCTCTGTGTTTCCTTTAACTGCAATGTGGTATTTCAAGGAAGGCTTGCGGAAAAATGATGTCCACATGGGTAGAAAACGCTAAACGGGATCGCTAGAGCTGCAACCTAAAGGTGAGTGTGAAATTTGCTGCTCAGGCCTGGACTGGTAATCTGGCATACCGGGTATTTTCCGTGGGTCGGCTGGTCCTCGGGCCGATGCTGTTTGTTTGTTTTTTTGTTTTGTTTTTGTTTTTTAGACTTAGAGACCGGTTTAGAGGGTGTGGCAACATATCTCAATATAGACAGTGGACTAAACCAATCAGGATATAGTAGCTTTTACGAGATGTGAACACCCCTTTCTCTGCACTGATCCTGCCAGTTTAGTGTTGAGCGGGAAACATGGAGAAGCGGAAGAAAGGAGGTGCGGAGAGGTTGCGGGCTAAAAGATTAAAAATAATCTCAGCTATAGAAGCTGCAAAATGTACTAAAATAAAAGACATAATCTCTGGAGGGGCTGCTGTAGCCTCCAGGAGAGGAGCAGCCAGAGGCTGCTGACAGGAACCCGAGGGACAGAGTGACCAGGAAGTGTAGCACAGGCGCAGCGGAGTAAGCAGGTAGTAATGTTAAGATAATACCGACTTTAGGTGATGGACAGGGCATGAAACTCAGCTCACCTTTCGCGAAATTCGCCGTTCTGAAAGCCAAATCAGGTGACCTACGTGAAACGTGTAGAATTACTATTGAGAATGGAGAGCAATGAATAATGTTCTTATTTCCTGTCGCAGCAGTTGCCTTAAAATTGTGTTTGTTTCTCGTTCGTGTGTGTGTGTGTGTGTGTGTGTTTTTTACAGTATCAATGCAGTTAGTATAAGATTTTTCAGATTCTTATCAAAAAAATAAAATGTAACCTCAAAGATACTACATGTTTTGATGGTTTAGATAGTTGCACAGTTTTTCCAGGTAGTTCCAAATGTATTTTTAATTTGTTTCTTTAGGGTTTTCATTTATCACTTAATAAATTGTAATAATCTGTCCCTCTCTTCCTGTCTAGTCAAGCCAGGCTTTTGAGGTAGCAGTTGAGGAGAGAGAGAAGAGAGTGTTATAATATTTCTGAAATCTATTCCAAAATATCTGAAGCTTGTCATTTATCAGGGGCTCTCCTCTCTCCACTTCCAGGTGGACTGTCAGCCAACATGCACCTGACCTTGTGTGCAAGAAGCATTTAAATAAACCATTGAATGTGTAGTTACTATGAGTTTGCTGGTGGTTTTTGGGAGCTGGGATTTTTCCTTTAAATGTTGCGACACATGGTTTCCTCTGGGCCAAATTTCAGCTCAAACGGTAAAATTTCACCGTTCCTGGCCATATGAGACTGTTTTTCACAACGTTTGCCCTGAAAGTGCCAGGTACTGCAAATGACAGAAACATACTTGAAAACTCTGCAAAATGCTTCTTCTAATGTAAAATAGTGTTTCCATGCTGGAAACAGTCTTATTTTGACGCCAGCAACATATTTTAGACAACACCGTTCATTTCAGCACTAACTGACTGAAACTTGCCGTTTTAAGCGTTTCCAGCCATTCTCTGTGTGTCTCAGACACAGCGTGCCCTGAAAATGCCACACAGTACAAATCACAGAAACATACTTGAAAACTCTGCGAAATGCTTCTTCTAATGTAAAATAGTGTTTCCATGCTGGAAACAGTCTTATTTTGACGCCAGCAGCACATTTGATACAAAGCTGTCATTTCAGCTCAAACGGTAAAATTTCACCGTTCCTGGCCATATGAGACTGTTTTTCACAACGTGTGCCCTGAAAATGCCACACAGTACAAATCACAGAAACATACTTGAAAACTCTGCAAAATGCTTCTTCTATGTAAAATAGTGTTTCCATGCTGGAAACAGTCTTATTTTGACGCCAGCAACATATTTTAGACACACCGTTCATTTCAGCACTAACTGACTGAAACTTGCTGCTTTTTAGCGTTTCCAGCCATTCTCTGTGTGTTCAGACACAGCGTGCCCCTGAAAATGCCACACAGTACAAATCACAGAAACATACTTGAAAACTCTGCGAAATGCTTCTTCTAATGTAAAATAGTGTTTCCATGCTGGAAACAGTCTTATTTTGACGCCAGCAGCACATTTGATACAAAGCTGTCATTTCAGCTCAAACGGTAAAATTTCACCGTTCCTGGCCATATGAGACTGTTTTTCACAGCGTGTGCCCTGAAAATGCCACACAGTACAAATCACAGAAACATACTTGAAAACTCTGCGAAATGCTTCTTCTAATGTAAAATAGTGTTTCCATGCTGGAAACAGTCTTATTTTGACGCCAGCAACATATTTTAGAAACACCGTTCATTTCAGCACTAACTGACTGAAACTTGCCGTTTTAAGCGTTTCCAGCCATTCTCTGTGTGTCTGGGACACAGCGTGTGCCCTGAAAATGCCACACAGTACAAATCACAGAAACATACTTGAAAACTCTGCGAAATGCTTCTTCTAATGTAAAATAGTGTTTCCATGCTGGAAACAGTCTTATTTTGACGCCAGCAGCACATTTGATACAAAGCTGTCATTTCAGCTCAAACGGTAAAATTTCACCGTTCCTGGCCATATGAGACTGTTTTTCACAGCGTGTGCCCTGAAAATGCCACACAGTACAAATCACAGAAACATACTTGAAAAACTCTGCGAAATGCTTCTTCTAATGTAAAATAGTGTTTCCATGCTGGAAACAGTCTTATTTTGACGCCAGCAGCATATTTGATACAAAGCTGTCATTTCAGCTCAAACGGTAAAATTTCACCGTTCCTGGCCATATGAGACTGTTTTGGGACACAGCGTGTGCCCTGAAAATGCCACACAGTACAAATCACAGAAACATACTTGAAAACTCTGCGAAATGCTTCTTCTAATGTAAAATAGTGTTTCCATGCTGGAAACAGTCTTATTTTGACGCCAGCAGCACATTTGATACAAAGCTGTCATTTCAGCTCAAACGGTAAAATTTCACCGTTCCTGGCCATATGAGACTGTTTTTTCACAGCGTGTGCCCTGAAAATGCCACACAGTACAAATCACAGAAACATACTTGAAAACTCTGCGAAATGCTTCTTCTAATGTAAAATAGTGTTTCCATGCTGGAAACAGTCTTATTTTGACGCCAGCAGCATATTTGATACAAAGCTGTCATTTCAGCTCAAACGGTACTGAAACTCACCGTTCCTGGCCATATGAGACTGTGTGTTTCACAGCGTGTGCCCTGAAAATGCCACACAGTACAAATCACAGAAACATACTTGAAAACTCTGCGAAATGCTTCTTCTAATGTAAAATAGTGTTTCCATGCTGGAAACAGTCTTATTTTGACGCCAGCAGCACATTTGATACAAAGCTGTCATTTCAGCTCAAACGGTAAAATTTCACCGTTCCTGGCCATATGAGACTGTTTTTCACAGCGTGTGCCCTGAAAATGCCACACAGTACAAATCACAGAAACATACTTGAAAACTCTGCGAAATGCTTCTTCTAATGTAAAATAGTGTTTCCATGCTGGAAACAGTCTTATTTTGACGCCAGCAACATATTTTAGAAACACCGTTCATTTCAGCACTAACTGACTGAAACTTGCCGTTTTAAGCGTTTCCAGCCATTCTCTGTGTGTTCAGACACAGCGTGTGCCCTGAAAATGCCACACAGTACAAATCACAGAAACATACTTGAAAACTCTGCGAAATGCTTCTTCTAATGTAAAATAGTGTTTCCATGCTGGAAACAGTCTTATTTTGACGCCAGCAGCACATTTGATACAAAGCTGTCATTTCAGCTCAAACGGTAAAATTTCACCGTTCCTGGCCATATGAGACTGTTTTTCACAACGCGTGCCCTGAAAATGCCACACACTACAAATCACAGAAACATACTTGAAAACTCTGCAAAATGCTTCTTCTAATGTAAAATAGTGTTTCCATGCTGGAAACAGTCTTATTTTGACGCCAGCAGCATATTTTAGAAACACTGTTCATTTCAGCTCAAACGGTAAAATTTCACCGTTCCTGGCCATATGAGACTGTGTGCACAGCGTGCCCTGAAAATGCCACACAGTACAAATCACAGAAACATACTTGAAAACTCTGCGAAATGCTTCTTCTAATGTAAAATAGTGTTTCCATGCTGGAAACAGTCTTATTTTGACGCCAGCAGCACATTTGATACAAAGCTGTCATTTCAGCTCAAACGGTAAAATTTCACCGTTCCTGGCCATATCTGACTGTTTTTCACAGCGTGTGCCCTGAAAATGCCACACAGTACAAATCACAGAAACATACTTGAAAACTCTGCGAAATGCTTCTTCTAATGTAAAATAGTGTTTCCATGCTGGAAACAGTCTTATTTTGACGCCAGCAGCACATTTGATACAAAGCTGTCATTTCAGCTCAAACGGTAAAATTTCACCGCTTCCTGGCCATATGAGACTGTTTTTTCACAGCGTGTGCCCTGAAAATGCCACACAGTACAAATCACAGAAACATACTTGAAAACTCTGCGAAATGCTTCTTCTATCGTAAAATAGTGTTTCCATGCTGGAAACAGTCTTATTTTGACGCCAGCAACATATTTTAGATAACACCTGCTCATTTCAGCACTAACTGACTGAAACTTCACCGTTTTAAGCGTTTCCAGCCATTCTCTGTGTGTCAGGGACACAGCGTGCCCCTGAAAATGCCACACAGTACAAATCACAGAAACATACTTGAAAACTCTGCGAAATGCTTCTTCTATCGTAAAATAGTGTTTCCATGCTGGAAACAGTCTTATTTTGACGCCAGCAGCACATTTGATACAAAGCTGTCATTTCAGCTCAAACGGTAAAATTTCACCGTTCCTGGCCATATGAGACTGTTTTTCACAGCGTGTGCCCTGAAAATGCCACACAGTACAAATCACAGAAACATACTTGAAAACTCTGCAAAATGCTTCTTCTAATGTAAAATAGTGTTTCCATGCTGGAAACAGTCTTATTTTGACGCCAGCAGCACATTTGATACAAAGCTGTCATTTCAGCTCAAACGGTAAAATTTCACCGTTCCTGGCCATATGAGACTGTTTTTCACAGCGTGTGCCCTGAAAATGCCACACACTGCAAATCACAGAAACATACTTGAAAACTCTCTGCAAAATGCTTCTTCTAATCGTAAAATAGTGTTTCCATGCTGGAAACAGTCTTATTTTGACGCCAGCAACATATTTTAGAAACACCGCTCATTTCAGCACTAACTGACTGAAACTTGCCGCTTTAAGCGTTTCCAGCCATTCTCTGTGTTTCAGACACAGCGTGTGCCCTGAAAATGCCACACAGTACAAATCACAGAAACATACTTGAAAAACTCTGCGAAATGCTTCTTCTAATGTAAAATAGTGTTTCCATGCTGGAAACAGTCTTATTTTGACGCCAGCAGCACATTTGATACAAAGCTGTCATTTCAGCTCAAACGGTAAAATTTCACCGTTCCTGGCCATATGAGACTGTTTTTCACAACGTGTGCCCTGAAAATGCCAGGTACTGCAGATCACAGAAACACACTTGAAAACTCTGCAAATGCTTCTTCTAATGTAAAATAGTGTTTCCATGCTGGAAACAGTCTTATTTTGACGCCAGCAACATATTTTAGACACACCGTGTCATTTCAGCACTAACTGACTGAAACTTCACCGTTTTAAGCGCTTTCCAGCCATTCTCTGTGTGTGTTCAGACACAGCGTGTGCCCTGAAAATGCCACACAGTACAAATCACAGAAACATACTTGAAAACTCTGCGAAATGCTTCTTCTAATGTAAAATAGTGTTTCCATGCTGGAAACAGTCTTATTTTGACGCCAGCAGCACATTTGATACAAAGCTGTCATTTCAGCTCAAACGGTAAAATTTCACCGCTCCTGGCCATATGAGACTGTTTTTCACAACGTTTGCCCTGAAAATGCCAGGTACTGCAAATCACAGAAACATACTTGAAAACTCTGCAAAATGCTTCTTCTAATGTAAAATAGTGTTTCCATGCTGGAAACAGTCTTATTTTGACGCCAGCAGCACATTTGATACAAAGCTGTCATTTCAGCTCAAACGGTAAAATTTCACCGCTCCTGGCCATATGAGACTGTTTTTCACAGCACACAGCGTGCCCTGAAAATGCCACACAGTACAAATCACAGAAACATACTTGAAAAACTCTGCAAAATGCTTCTTCTAATGTAAAATAGTGTTTCCATGCTGGAAACAGTCTTATTTTGACGCCAGCAACATATTTTAGAAACACTGTCATTTCAGCACTAACTGACTGAAACTTGCCGCTTTTAAGCGTTTCCAGCCATTCTCTGTGTGTTTGGGACACAGCGTGTGCCCTGAAAATGCCACACAGTACAAATCACAGAAACATACTTGAAAACTCTGCGAAATGCTTCTTCTAATGTAAAATAGTGTTTCCATGCTGGAAACAGTCTTATTTTGACGCCAGCAGCACATTTGATACAAAGCTGTCATTTCAGCTCAAACGGTAAAATTTCACCGCTTCCTGGCCATATGAGACTGTTTTTCACAACGCTTGCCCTGAAAATGCCACACAGTACAAATCACAGAAACATACTTGAAAACTCTGCAAAATGCTTCTTCTAATGTAAAATAGTGTTTCCATGCTGGAAACAGTCTTATTTTGACGCCAGCAACATATTTTAGACACACCGTTCTCATTTCAGCACTAACTGACTGAAACTTGCCGCTTTTAAGCGTTTCCAGCCATTCTCTGTGTGTCTGACACAGCGTGTGCCCTGAAAATGCCACACAGTACAAATCACAGAAACATACTTGAAAACTCTGCGAAATGCTTCTTCTAATGTAAAATAGTGTTTCCATGCTGGAAACAGTCTTATTTTGACGCCAGCAGCACATTTGATACAAAGCTGTCATTTCAGCTCAAACGGTAAAATTTCACCGTTCCTGGCCATATGAGACTGTTTTTCACAGCGTGTGCCCTGAAAATGCCACACAGTACAAATCACAGAAACATACTTGAAAACTCTGCAAAATGCTTCTTCTATCGTAAAATAGTGTTTCCATGCTGGAAACAGTCTTATTTTGACGCCAGCAGCACATTTGATTTTAGAAACACTGTTCATTTCAGCACAACTGACTGAAACTTTTTAAGCGTTTCCAGCCATATGAGACTGTTCAGACACAGCGTGCCCTGAAAATGCCACACAGTACAAATCACAGAAACATACTTGAAAACTCTGCAAAATGCTTCTTCTAATGTAAAATAGTGTTTCCATGCTGGAAACAGTCTTATTTTGACGCCAGCAGCATATTTGATACAAAGCTGTCATTTCAGCTCAAACGGACTGAAATTTCACCGCTTTAAGCCTTTCCAGGCCATATGAGACTGTGTTTCAGGGACACAGCGTGTGCCCTGAAAATGCCACACAGTACAAATCACAGAAACATACTTGAAAACTCTGCTGCAAATGCTTCTTCTAATGTAAAATAGTGTTTCCATGCTGGAAACAGTCTTATTTTGACGCCAGCAGCACATTTGATACAAAGCTGTCATTTCAGCTCAAACGGTAAAATTTCACCGCTCCTGGCCATATGAGACTGTTTTTCACAGCGTGTGCCCTGAAAATGCCACACAGTACAAATCACAGAAACATACTTGAAAACTCTGCAAAATGCTTCTTCTAATGTAAAATAGTGTTTCCATGCTGGAAACAGTCTTATTTTGACGCCAGCAACATATTTTAGACACACCGTTCATTTCAGCACTAACTGACTGAAACTTGCCGCTTTAAGCGTTTCCAGCCATTCTCTGTGTGTTCAGACACAGCGTGTGCCCTGAAAATGCCACACAGTACAAATCACAGAAACATACTTGAAAACTCTGCGAAATGCTTCTTCTAATGTAAAATAGTGTTTCCATGCTGGAAACAGTCTTATTTTGACGCCAGCAGCACATTTGATACAAAGCTGTCATTTCAGCTCAAACGGTAAAATTTCACCGCTCCTGGCCATATGAGACTGTGTGTTCAGACACAGCGTGTGCCCTGAAAATGCCACACACAGTACAAATCACAGAAACATACTTGAAAACTCTGCAAATGCTTCTTCTAATGTAAAATAGTGTTTCCATGCTGGAAACAGTCTTATTTTGACGCCAGCAGCACATTTGATACAAAGCTGTCATTTCAGCTCAAACGGTAAAATTTCACCGCTCCTGGCCATATGAGACTGTTTTTCACAGCGTGTGCCCTGAAAATGCCACACAGTACAAATCACAGAAACATACTTGAAAACTCTGCAAAATGCTTCTTCTAATGTAAAATAGTGTTTCCATGCTGGAAACAGTCTTATTTTGACGCCAGCAGCATATTTGATACAAAGCTGTCATTTCAGCTCAAACGGTAAAATTTCACCGCTCCTGGCCATATGAGACTGTTTTTCACACACGCGTGCCCTGAAAATGCCACACAGTACAAATCACAGAAACATACTTGAAAACTCTGCAAAATGCTTCTTCTAATGTAAAATAGTGTTTCCATGCTGGAAACAGTCTTATTTTGACGCCAGCAACATATTTTAGACAAACCGCTCATTTCAGCACTAACTGACTGAAACTTGCCGCTTTAAGCGCTTCCAGCCATTCTCTGTGTGTTGGGACACAGCGTGTGCCCCTGAAAATGCCACACAGTACAAATCACAGAAACATACTTGAAAACTCTGCAAAATGCTTCTTCTATCGTAAAATAGTGTTTCCATGCTGGAAACAGTCTTATTTTGACGCCAGCAGCACATTTGATACAAAGCTGTCATTTCAGCTCAAACGGTAAAATTTCACCGCTCCTGGCCATATGAGACTGTGTTTCACAGCGCGTGCCCTGAAAATGCCACACAGTACAAATCACAGAAACATACTTGAAAACTCTGCAAAATGCTTCTTCTAATGTAAAATAGTGTTTCCATGCTGGAAACAGTCTTATTTTGACGCCAGCAGCACATTTGATACAAAGCTGTCATTTCAGCTCAAACGGTAAAATTTCACCGCTCCTGGCCATATGAGACTGTTTTTCACACAGCGTGTGCCCTGAAAATGCCACACAGTACAAATCACAGAAACATACTTGAAAACTCTGCAAAATGCTTCTTCTAATGTAAAATAGTGTTTCCATGCTGGAAACAGTCTTATTTTGACGCCAGCAACATATTTTAGACAAAGCTGTTCATTTCAGCACTAACTGACTGAAACTTGCACGCTTTAAGCGTTTCCAGCCATTCTCTGTGTGTTCTGGACACAGCGTGTGCCCCTGAAAATGCCACACAGTACAAATCACAGAAACATACTTGAAAACTCTGCGAAATGCTTCTTCTAATGTAAAATAGTGTTTCCATGCTGGAAACAGTCTTATTTTGACGCCAGCAGCACATTTGATACAAAGCTGTCATTTCAGCTCAAACGGTAAAATTTCACCGCTCCTGGCCATATGAGACTGTTTTTCACAGCGTGTTGCCCTGAAAAATGCCACACAGTACACAAATCACAGAAACATACTTGAAAACTCTGCAAAATGCTTCTTCTAATGTAAAATAGTGTTTCCATGCTGGAAACAGTCTTATTTTGACGCCAGCAGCACATTTGATACAAAGCTGTCATTTCAGCTCAAACGGTAAAATTTCACCGCTCCTGGCCATATGAGACTGTTTTTCACAACGTTTGCCCTGAAAATGCCAGGTACTGCAGATGAAAGAAACACACGGGAAAACTCTGCAAAATGCTTCTTCTAATGTAAAATAGTGTTTCCATGCTGGAAACAGTCTTATTTTGACGCCAGCAACATATTTTAGACACACCGTCATTTCAGCACTAACTGACTGAAACTTGCCGCTTTAAGCGCTTCCAGCCATTCTCTGTGTGTTCAGACACAGCGTGTGCCCCTGAAAATGCCACACAGTACAAATCACAGAAACATACTTGAAAACTCTGCGAAATGCTTCTTCTAATGTAAAATAGTGTTTCCATGCTGGAAACAGTCTTATTTTGACGCCAGCAGCACATTTGATACAAAGCTGTCATTTCAGCTCAAACGGTAAAATTTCACCGCTCCTGGCCATATGAGACTGTTTTTCACAACGTTGTGCCCTGAAAATGCCAGGTACAGTACAAATCACAGAAACATACTTGAAAAACTCTGCAAAATGCTTCTTCTAATGTAAAATAGTGTTTCCATGCTGGAAACAGTCTTATTTTGACGCCAGCAGCACATTTGATACAAAGCTGTCATTTCAGCTCAAACGGTAAAATTTCACCGCTTCCTGGCCATATGAGACTGTTTTGTCACACACAGCGTGTGCCCTGAAAATGCCACACAGTACAAATCACAGAAACATACTTGAAAACTCTGCAAAATGCTTCTTCTAATGTAAAATAGTGTTTCCATGCTGGAAACAGTCTTATTTTGACGCCAGCAACATATTTTAGACACACCGCTCATTTCAGCACTAACTGACTGAAACTTGCCGCTTTTAAGCGTTTCCAGCCATTCTCTGTGTGTCTGGGACACAGCGTGCCCTGAAAATGCCACACAGTACAAATCACAGAAACATACTTGAAAACTCTGCAAAATGCTTCTTCTAGTGTGAAATAGTGTTTCCATGCTGGAAAAAGTCTTATTTTGACGCCAGCAACATATTTTAGACACAAAGCGCTCATTTCAGCTCTAACACTGAAAGTTTTAGCGCTTCCAAACCATATGAGAGTGTTTTTCACAACGTTTGCCCTGAAAGTGCCAGGTACTGCAGATGACAGAAACACACGAGAAAACTCTGCAAAATGCTTCTTCTAATGTAAAATAGTTTTTCCATGCTGGAAAAGTCTAATTTTGACGCCAGCAACATATTTTATGCACAGCATTCATTTCAGCTCAAACATTACAGTTATAAGCGCTTCCAGACAAGATGAGCGACTTTTATCACAACGCCTACTGTTAAATGCCAAATACTACACAGAATAGAAACACACTTGACAACACTGCAAAATACTTCTTCTAAGTTGACAACACTGTTGGAAAAAGTCTTATTTTGACGCGAGCAACATATTTCATACACACCTTTCATTTCAGCTCTAGCTTTAGAATTTTACCGCTCCAACCTGCTTTCAGATTGTCTTTTTCCCAGCGCTTGCTTGAAAATTTCACATACTTGGGATCACACAAACATACTGGCAAACTCTCCAAAATACTTCTTCCAGTTGACAACACTGTTTCCATGCTGGAAAAGTCTTATTTTAATGCCAGAAACATATTTTATGCACAGCGCTCATTTCAGCTCAAACATTACAGTTATAAGCGCTTCCAGACAAGATGAGCGACTATATCACAACGCCTTCTGTTAAAATGCCAAATACTACACATAATAGAAACACACTTGAAAACTCCCCAAAATACTTCTTCTAGTTGACAACACTGTTTCCATGCTGGAAAAAATCTTATTTTGACGCGAGCAACATATTTCATACACACCTTTCATTTCAATTCTAGCGTTAGAATTTTACCGCTCCAGCCTGCTTTCAGATTGTCTTTTTCCCAGCGTCTGCTTGAAAATTTCACATACTTGGGATCACACAAACATACTGGAAAACTCTGCAAAATACTTCTTCTAGTTGACAACAGTGTTTCTATGCTGGAAAAGTCTAATTTTAACGCCAGCTGGTAGTTTCACAATCACCTTTCATTTCAGCTCTAACGGTACAGTTATAATATTTTCAGCTTTTTTTTCACAAAGCCATCCCTGAAAATACCAAATTGCAGATGAGGGAAACACAGTGGAAAACTCACTTTCGTTGTCGGCCATGGCTATCAGCTACAGCTTGACTAAAAAGCTAGGTCAGTAAAGAAAAAAATTTCAGCTTTAACTGACTTCAGATTACAGTTATAGCGATTTTCAGTTCAAAGCTTTCCTGAAAATGCCATACTGCAGATCACACAAACACACTGGAAAACTCTGAAGATGCTTCTTCTAATTTAAAATAGTGTTTCCATGATGAAAAAACTCTTATTTTGACACCAGCAGCAAGTTTCACACTCACCTTTCATTTCAGTTCTAACGATCCAGTTGTAGCTTTTAATCCCATCTGAACATCTTTTTCACAAAGCCTTCCTTGAAAATACCACATTGCAGATGAGGGAGACACAGAGGGAAACTCACTTTCGCTGTCGGCTATGGCTACCCGGCACATCTGGACTAATAAAGGAGGTTAGTGAAAAAAAAAAAAAAAACAGCACTGCTCATACTTGGCCAGGATTGGTTGGTTACGTTCAAAGGAAGAGCGACCTTAGTTGCCAAGGAAACAAAACAACACTAGCCGCTACACCTGGACTAAAAAAGCGAGGCTAGTGGAAAAATAAAAACACAGCACTGCTCGTATTTCGCCATGATTGGTTGGTCACGTTCAAAGGAAGCGCGATGTTAGTTGCCCAGAGGAAAAAAACTACTTCTCATGCATCTGTGCGCACGCATAGAGCTGCAAATTAATAGAATGTGCCCTATAGATCTAATTAACGTCATATCCTACACGGTGTAGGATAGGGCGATACACTGTACTTACGTTAATTAATGTAAAAATAATTACAGTAATTTACTGGACACGTTTTACAGTTTTTGCTGTGTATAAATTACAGCAATGTATGTTAATTGTATATTTGTTTACAATATTATCATGTATTCCATTCATATTACATGAGTTCCTGGGCAACTACTGTTGCCAATAAATAGCTGTTACTTATTCATAATTCAGTATCTTACTGTAGAATGGGTTCACAGTTAATTTTTTTCACATTTAGCAAATTAGGCACGCTGTGGCTGCTGATAATCCAAAATATATCAACACTACTTTAGATTATCTTGAGCTGTTAAATAAAAAAAAGTGATGAAAAAACATTTATTAGGACTCAATACAGTGTTTATTATATTATGCAATTATATTCAATACAGTGTGGTGTGTGATTGCACACCAGATGTGTATGAAATGTATTAAACTTAAGGTAACTTTCTTTTTATTAGCCAATAAGCATGTGCATGGAAAGCATAAACCCAGGACAGACTGCACAAGACCATTGCAGCATAGTCATTCATGGTCAACTCAAATGTGTAGCAACGTCAAACATGTAACTTGTAAAAAGCTTATTTTGAAAACAATTTTATTAAAGAAATACCATGTGCCATTTTCCTTGCAACAGAGTCAAAGCCATTCATAGTCCGTTAATCTTTTGAGAAGTGCAGAGACATGAGGGCTGACACTGTTGTTACTCTTCTCGCACCTTCCCACTACCTGGACTGATCCACTTGGTCATCTTTGTGCCAGAGGTTGGGTTGATCCTGATGAAGCATCTAAAGTCACAAAATCAGAGAAAAGACATTTAATGAAATACATTGTTTGAAGAGACAGCAGAACCCATCAAGTTTTGGAGAATAGCTTAACATTTTTCCAAATATGCAAAACTTCAAAACAAAAATTTGCATTAATTGCAGATGTTCCATCCATGCAAGCTAAAACAGAAAGAAGCTTTGCAATGCAATACAATGGAAATGCAGGGAATTGAATAAAATTACACCATATGTTATTCATAATGAAAATGTAACTAAATAATAATCCACTGGCATCCCTTTGAAGCACTTACCTTTGATGAATTCAAGTGTGCACGAGGCCTCCTCTTGGTACACCAGATTGAAGACGCAATAGCATGAGAAAAACACTGCCATTCCAGCCACAATTTTCTGGTGTGGACCCACAACCACTTGTCCCTCAATGCTACGCATCCAGCTCATTGGCATGAGAACATCACCTAAACATAAATAAACATTTGCTTTATTATTGTTCTTTTGCATTTTTAGATATTCTTTCTGTTGCTTTTCCTGTTGCCCTTCCACATGAACATATCCATAGATTAAACTAATTCATATTAATCTCTAGTTTTGCAACAGACTAGAAAATACACTACATAAGACGATGGACTAGTATTTTGCTATCCACTTAGTACAGCAAGAATAGTAGTAAACTTAACTTACATGAGTTACCTGAGGTGCTATATTAGCACAGATGTTGTACTGAATCTCAACTATGTTAAATTTTAAAATCTCACACAAGAAAACATTTTCAGCAATATAAATGTAACAGACAAATTTTTACCTAAAAATTGTCTTCACAGATGTGTGGTGATGATCACTGTGCCTTCTGCAGTAACGCCACCGCCCAGGGTTTTCCTCTGCACCTGTAGCAAGGGGACAGTTCAACAGCAAAATATGCATGCTTAATTAGGCTGGTTACTGATGAGGTTGAACAATTTAACTGCTTAGCCAATGTTAATTGTGCCTTTTTTCTATAACATAATCTTACCCAATATCAGATATAACTATCTCTGCCCAGATGGATTCCTCCAAGGTTCCACTCCAGACTGATTCACTTGGTGGAGCTGTAAGAGATGACTGATTGCTTGATTGACTTCCATGCAATAAGAATAGCTGATATTGGCACATTAATTATATATAATCTTCAGTTTCAGATGTCAACAATTTAATTCTTAATCACAATTCAAGTTATGACATCTTTAGTTAAATTTGTACTCAATTCAATTTCTATCTTTTCTCTCTCGCTTTCACATGCAGATGACTGATGTTTGACAGCAAAACCTTACTTTTTAATAGACACAATTTTGGACTTAAGAGCAGGGATATATCAGATTCTTAGCAACAACCCTCTTCCAGTTCAAATTAAACCCAATAAAAACTCAGAGCCACAGTGGCTGCTGAGCTAATGAGTCAATGTTAAATATTACCCGAGCTCAAGCTCACACAGTGTTTAAAGCGTGTGTGCACTGTAACTGCAGCATAAACTGCCATGTTGAGCTTGCAAAACAGAGGAAAACCGCCCTGACTTAGTACCTCTGCAATGTCATACTAACGTAACATAATGCCATAACGTGTAACTTGACAACTATAAACAATGGGCTTTCGCCCAACAGTTTTCTAACCTGGAGGGTTTTAGATAATGTGCTGGCAATCGCCTGTCCTGAAGGTGACAGGGCTAATGCAGGCAGCTAGCGTTAGCTTAACTTAACCAGTTTTTCGCTAGCTAACGCTTGCAAAAACAGTGCAGTCTGCGCCCCACAACCCGTATATTCCGTATAAAACGCGACTAAGATAAATAAAATAACGTGAACTACAGTCACTATCAAAAATAAAGAATCATCATACTTACCAAAATGCTGGTTTTGCAGCTTCCTCTTCACCGCCTATTGCCTGCTTCTGTCTGTTGGCAACATGCATATTCTTTAAATTAAACGTAAAACCAGTCTGATATACAGACAAATTATATTGTATGAAGTTATCGCTTGAATAACATTTGAATTTTGTAAGCTAATAACGTGTTACTTACACTTTATTGACTTGATGGATCGGGTTCTTCGGGAAATTACAGAAATTTGTTACAGTGAAGGATACAGATCGTGAAGGATTAAAAATGTTGAGGATCTGCCAGAGGAGAGAGATCGATTATCATCTATAATGCACATTCTATTAATTGCAGCTCTATGCCTGCGCACAGATGCATGAGAAGTTTTTTTTTTTTTTTTTTTTAAATCTGGGCTTCATGATCCTTTGAACGTGACCAACCAATCATGGCGGTATGAGAAGTGCTGTTTTTTTTTCACTAACCTCGCTTTTTTAGTCCAGGTGTACCAGCTACTTTTTTTTTTTTTCTCCAGGCAGCTAACGCCGCTCTTCCTTTGAACGTGACCAACCAATCATAGCGGTATGAGCACTGCTTTTCTTTTTTTTTCACTAGCCTCCTTTTTTTGTCCAGATGTAGCGGTAGCCATAGCCGACAACGAAAAGTGAGTTTTCCTCTGTGTTTCCTTTTTAACTGCAATGTGGTATTTTCAAGGAAGGCTTGGTGAAAAAATGATGTCCACATGGGTAGAAAACGCTAGAACGGGATCGTTAGAGCTGCAAACGAAAGGTGAGTGTGAAATTTGCTGCTCAGGCCTGGACTGGTATCTGGCATACCGGCATTTTCCCGTGGGCCGACAGTCCTCGGGCCGATGCTGTTTGTTTGTTTTTTTGTTTTGTTTTTGTTTTTGTTTTTAGACTTAGAGACCGGGTTTAGAGGGTGTGGCAATATATCTTCAATATAGACAGTGGACTAAACCAATCAGGATATAGTAGTTTACGAGAGAGCGGCCCCACCCCTTTCTCTGCACTGATCCCGCCAGTTTAGTGTTGAGCGTGGAAACATGGAGAAGCGGAAGAAAGGAGGTGCGGAGAGGTTGCGGCTAAAAGATTAAAAATAATCTCGCTATAGAAGCTGCAAAATGTACTAAAATAAAAGACATAATCTCTGGAGGGGCTGCTGTAGCCTCCAGGGAGAGCAGCCAGAGGCTGTTGACACAGGAACCCGAGGGACAGAGTGACCAGGGAAGTGTAGCACAGGCGCAGCGGGTAAGCAGGTAGTAATGTTAAGATAATACCGGACTTTTAGGTGATGGATAGGCATGAAACTCGCTTTCACCTTTCGCGAAATTCGCCGTTCTGAAGCCAAATCAGGTGACCTACGTGAAACGTGTAGAATTACATGAGAATGGAGAGCAATGAATAATGTTCTTATTTCCTGTCGCAGCAGTTGCCTTAAATTGTGTTTTGTTTTCGTTCCGTGTGTGTGTGTGTTTTTTTTTTTTACAGTATCAATGCAGTTAGTATAAGATTTTTCAGATTCTTATCAAAAAATAAAAATGTAACCTAAAGATACTACATGTTTTGATGGTTTAGATAGTTGCACAGTTTTTCCAGGTAGTTCCAAATGTATTTTTAATTTGTTTCTTTTAGGTTTTCTATTTATCACTTAATAAATTGTAATAATCTGTCCCTCTCTTCCTGTCTAGTCAAGCCAGGCTTTTGAGGTAGCAGTTGAGGAGAGAGAAGAGAGAGTGTTATAATATTTCTGAAATCTATTCCAAATATCTGAAGCTGTCATTTACTGGGGGCTCTCCTCTCTCCACTTCCAGGTGGACTGTCAGCCAACATGCACCTGACCTTGTGCGCAAGAAGCATTTTAAATAAACCATTGAATGTGTAGTTACTGCGAGTTTGCTGGTGGTTTTTGGGAGCTGGGATTTTTCCTTTAAATGTTGCGACATGGTTTCCTCTGGGCCAAGACGTAACAATAGTAAAATACATTGCTTCGGGGAACGCATACATAAATTAGTCTGTTGTGCACCGCTAATTATGAGGGGCCGGTCTAACCAGGGCCGTTTTTTGTCCCAGTCCAGTCCTGTTGCTGCTGCTGTCAAAATTAGAGTTTTTCAGCATGGAAACAGTATTTTCAATTAGAGGAAGCATTTTGCAGAATTTTCCCGTATGTTTGTGTGATCCCCAGTATGTGAAATATTCAGGGCAGACGCTGCATTTTGCTGAGTTTTCCTGTGTTTTTTTTTCATCTGCAGTACCTGGCACTTTCAGGGCAAACGTTGTGAAAAACAGTCTCAGATGGCCAGGAACGGTCAAATTTTACCGCTTGAGCTGAAATGACAGCTTTGTATCAAATGTGCTGCTGGCGCCAAAATAAGACTTTTTCCAGCATGGAAACACTATTTTACATTAGAAGAAGCATTTCGCAGAGTTTTCAAGTATGTTTCTGTGATTTGTACTGTGTGGCATTTTCAGGGCACACGCTGTGTCCCAGACACACAGAGAATGGCTGGAAACGCTTAAAACGGCAAGTTTCAGTCAGTTAGTGCTGAAATGAACGGTGTGTCTAAAATATGTTGCTGGCGTCAAAATAAGACTTTTTCCAGCATGGAAACACTATTTTACATTAGAAGAAGCATTTTGCAGAGTTTTCCGTGTGTTTTTTCATCTGCAGTACCTGGCACTTTCAGGGCAACGCTAGAAAAACAGTCATATGGCCAGGAACGGTCAAATTTTACCGCTTGAGCTGAAATGACAGCTTTGTATCAAATGTGCTGCTGGCGCCAAAATAAGACTTTTTCCAGCATGGAAACACTATTTTACATTAGAAGAAGCATTTCGCAGAGTTTTCAAGTATGTTTCTGTGATTTGTACTGTGTGGCATTTTCAGGGCACACGCTGTGTCCCAGACACACAGAGAATGGCTGGAAACGCTTAAAACGGCAAGTTTCAGTCAGTTAGTGCTGAAATGAACGGTGTGTGTCAAAAATATGCTGCTGGCGTTAAATAAGACTTTTTCCAGCATGGAAACAGTGTTGTCAACTAGAAGAAGTATTTTGCAGAGTTTTCCAGTGTGTTTCTGTGATTTGTAGGATGTGGCATTTTCAGGGCACATGCTGGTAAAAACACCACCTGAACTAGCTGGAACGCTAAATTTCAGCTCAAACGGTAAAATTTGACCGCTCCTGCCAATACGAGACTGTTTTTCACAACGCTTGCCCTGAAAGTGCCAGGTACTGCAGATGACAGAAACACACGGAAAAACTCTGCAAAATGCTTCTTCTTCTATGTAAAATGTTTCCATGTTTCCATGCTGGAAAAAGTCTTATTTCACGCCGCAGCACATTTGATGCAAACCTGTCATTTCAGCTCAAACGGTAAAATTTGACCGCTCCTGCCAATATGAGACTGTTTTTCACAACGTTTGCCCTGAAAGTGCCAGGTACTGCAGATGACAGAAACACACGGAAAACTCTGCAAAATGCTTCTTCTAATGTAAAATAGTGTTTCCATGCTGGAAAAGTCTTATTTTGACGCCGCAGCACATTTGATGCAAACCTGTCATTTCAGCTCAAACGGTAAAATTTGACCGCTCCTGCCAATATGAGACTGTTTTTCACAACGCTTGCCCTGAAAGTGCCAGGTACTGCAGATGACAGAAACACACGGGAAAACTCTGCAAAATGCTTCTTCTAATGTAAAATAGTGTTTCCATGCTGGATAAAGTCTTATTTTGACGCCGCAGCACATTTGATGCAAACCTGTCATTTCAGCTCAAACGGTAAAATTTGACCGCTCCTGCCAATATGAGACTGTTTTTCACAACGCTTGCCCTGAAAGTGCCAGGTACTGCAGATGACAGAAACACACGGAAAACTCTGCAAAATGCTTCTTCTAATGTAAAATAGTGTTTCCATGCTGGAAAAGTCTTATTTTTTTTTCAGCACGCCGATTTGATGCAAACCTGTCATTTCAGCTCAAACGGTAAAATTTGACCGCTCCTGCCAATATGAGACTGTTTTTCACAACGCTTGCCCTGAAAGTGCCAGGTACTGCAGATGACAGAAACACACGGAAAACTCTGCAAAATGCTTCTTCTAATGTAAAATAGTGTTTCCATGCTGGAAAAAGTCTTATTTTGACGCCGGCAGCACATTTGATGCAAACCTGTCATTTCAGCTCAAACGGTAAAATTTGACCGCTCCTGCCAATATGAGACTGTTTTTCACAACGCTTGCCCTGAAAGTGCCAGGTACTGCAGATGACAGAAACACACGGAAAAACTCTGCAAAATGCTTCTTCTAATGTAAAATAGTGTTTCCATGCTGGAAAAGTCTTATTTCTACGCCGCAGCACATTTGATGCAAACCTGTCATTTCAGCTCAAACGGTAAAATTTGACCGCTCCTGCCAATATGAGACTGTTTTTCACAACGCTTTGCCCTGAAAGTGCCAGGTACTGCAGATGACAGAAACACACGGGAAAACTCTGCAAAATGCTTCTTCTAATGTAAAATAGTGTTTCCATGCTGGAAAAGTCTTATTTTGACGCCGCAGCACATTTGATGCAAACCTGTCATTTCAGCTCAAACGGTAAAATTTGACCGCTTCAGCCCAATACGAGACTGTTTTTTCACAACGCTTTGCCCTGAAAGTGCCAGGTACTGCAGATGACAGAAACACACGGGAAAATGCTTCTTCTAATGCAAAATGCTTCTTCTAATGTAAAATAGTGTTTCCATGCTGGAAAAAGTCTTATTTTGACGCCGCAGCACATTTGATGCAAACCTGTCATTTCAGCTCAAACGGTAAAATTTGACCGCTCCTGCCAATATGAGACTGTTTTTCACAACGCTTTGCCCTGAAAGTGCCAGGTACTGCAGATGACAGAAACACACGGAAAAACTCTGCAAAATGCTTCTTCTAATGTAAAATAGTGTTTCCATGCTGGAAAAAGTCTTATTTTGACGCCGCAGCACATTTGATGCAAACCTGTCATTTCAGCTCAAACGGTAAAATTTGACCGCTCCTGCCAATATGAGACTGTTTTTCACAACGCTTGCCCTGAAAGTGCCAGGTACTGCAGATGACAGAAACACACGGGAAAACTCTGCAAAATGCTTCTTCTAATGTAAAATAGTGTTTCCATGCTGGAAAAAGTCTTATTTTGACGCCGCAGCACATTTGATGCAAACCTGTCATTTCAGCTCAAACGGTAAAATTTGACCGCTTCCTGCCAATATGAGACTGTTTTTCACAACGTTTGCCCTGAAAGTGCCAGGTACTGCAGATGACAGAAACACACGGAAAAACTCTGCAAAATGCTTCTTCTAATGTAAAATAGTGTTTCCATGCTGGATAAAGTCTTATTTTGACGCCGCAGCACATTTGATGCAAACCTGTCATTTCAGCTCAAACGGTAAAATTTTACCGCTTCCTGCCAATATGAGACTGTTTTTCACAACGCTTGCCCTGAAAGTGCCAGGTACTGCAGATGACAGAAACACACGGGAAAACTCTGCAAAATGCTTCTTCTAATGTAAAATAGTGTTTCCATGCTGGATAAAGTCTTATTTTGACGCCGGCAGCACATTTGATGCAAACCTGTCATTTCAGCTCAAACGGTAAAATTTGACCGCTCCTGCCAATATGAGACTGTTTTTCACAACGCTTGCCCTGAAAGTGCCAGGTACTGCAGATGACAGAAACACACGGGAAAACTCTGCAAAATGCTTCTTCTAATGTAAAATAGTGTTTCCATGCTGGAAAAAGTCTTATTTTTTGACGCCGCAGCACATTTGATGCAAACCTGTCATTTCAGCTCAAACGGTAAAATTTGACCGCTTCCTGCCAATATGAGACTGTTTTTCACAACGTTTGCCCTGAAAGTGCCAGGTACTGCAGATGACAGAAACACACGGAAAAACTCTGCAAAATGCTTCTTCTAATGTAAAATAGTGTTTCCATGCTGGAAAAAGTCTTATTTCTACGCCGGCAGCACATTTGATGCAAACCTGTCATTTCAGCTCAAACGGTAAAATTTGACCGCTTCCTGCCAATATGAGACTGTTTTTCACAACGCTTGCCCTGAAAGTGCCAGGTACTGCAGATGACAGAAACACACGGGAAAACTCTGCAAAATGCTTCTTCTAATGTAAAATAGTGTTTCCATGCTGGATAAAGTCTTATTTTGACGCCGCAGCACATTTGATGCAAACCTGTCATTTCAGCTCAAACGGTAAAATTTTAGCGCTTCCAGCCAATATGAGACTGTTTTTCACAACGTTTGCCCTGAAAGTGCCAGGTACTGCAGATGACAGAAACACACGGGAAAACTCTGCAAAATGCTTCTTCTAATGTAAAATAGTGTTTCCATGCTGGAAAAAGTCTTATTTTGACGCCGCAGCACATTTGATGCAAACCTGTCATTTCAGCTCAAACGGTAAAATTTGACCGCTCCTGCCAATATGAGACTGTTTTTCACAACGTTTGCCCTGAAAGTGCCAGGTACTGCAGATGACAGAAACACACGGGAAAACTCTGCAAAATGCTTCTTCTAATGTAAAATAGTGTTTCCATGCTGGAAAAAGTCTTATTTTGACGCCGCAGCACATTTGATGCAAACCTGTCATTTCAGCTCAAACGGTAAAATTTGACCGCTCCTGCCAATATGAGACTGTTTTTCACAACGTTTGCCCTGAAAGTGCCAGGTACTGCAGATGACAGAAACACACGGGAAAACTCTGCAAAATGCTTCTTCTAATGTAAAATAGTGTTTCCATGCTGGAAAAAGTCTTATTTCTACGCCGCAGCACATTTGATGCAAACCTGTCATTTCAGCTCAAACGGTAAAATTTGACCGCTCCAGCCAATATGAGACTGTTTTTCACAACGCTTTGCCCTGAAAGTGCCAGGTACTGCAGATGACAGAAACACACGGAAAACTCTGCAAAATGCTTCTTCTAATGTAAAATAGTGTTTCCATGCTGGAAAAAGTCTTATTTTGACGCCGCAGCACATTTGATGCAAACCTGTCATTTCAGCTCAAACGGTAAAATTTGACCGCTCCCAGCCAATATGAGACTGTTTTTCACAACGCTTTGCCCTGAAAGTGCCAGGTACTGCAGATGACAGAAACACACGGGAAAACTCTGCAAAATGCTTCTTCTAATGTAAAATAGTGTTTCCATGCTGGATAAAGTCTTATTTTGACGCCGCAGCACATTTGATGCAAACCTGTCATTTCAGCTCAAACGGTAAAATTTGACCGCTCCAGCCCATATGAGACTGTTTTTCACAACGCTTGCCCTGAAAGTGCCAGGTACTGCAGATGACAGAAACACACGGGAAAACTCTGCAAAATGCTTCTTCTAATGTAAAATAGTGTTTCCATGCTGGATAAAGTCTTATTTTGACGCCGGCAGCACATTTGATGCAAACCTGTCATTTCAGCTCAAACGGTAGAATTTGACCGCTCCAGCCAATATGAGACTGTTTTTCACAACGCTTGCCCTGAAAGTGCCAGGTACTGCAGATGACAGAAACACACGGAAAACTCTGCAAATGCTTCTTCTAATGTAAAATAGTGTTTCCATGCTGACTTATTTTGACGCCGGCAGCACATTTGATGCAAACCTCATTTCAGCTCAAACGGTAAAATTTGCTTGTTTTTCACAACGCTTGCCCTGAAAGTGCCAGGTACTGCAGATGACAGAAACACACGGAAAACTGTGCAAAATGCTTCTTCTAATGTAAAATAGTGTTTCCATGCTGAAAAAGTCTTATTTTGACGCCGCAGCACATTTGATGCAAACCTGTCATTTCAGCTCAAACGGTAAAATTTGACCGCTCCAGCCAATATGAGACTGTTTTTCACAACGCTTGCCCTGAAAGTGCCAGGTACTGCAGATGACAGAAACACACGGAAAAACTCTGCAAAATGCTTCTTCTAATGTAAAATAGTGTTTCCATGCTGGATAAAGTCTTATTTTGACGCCGCAGCACATTTGATGCAAACCTGTCATTTCAGCTCAAACGGTCAAATTTGACCGCTCCTGCCAATATGAGACTGTTTTTCACAACGCTTGCCCTGAAAGTGCCAGGTACTGCAGATGACAGAAACACACGGGAAAACTCTGCAAAATGCTTCTTCTAATGTAAAATAGTGTTTCCATGCTGGATAAAGTCTTATTTTGACGCCGCAGCACATTTGATGCAAACCTGTCATTTCAGCTCAAACGGTAGAATTTGACCGCTCCTGCCAATATGAGACTGTTTTTCACAACGCTTGCCCTGAAAGTGCCAGGTACTGCAGATGACAGAAACACACGGAAAAACTCTGCAAAATGCTTCTTCTAATGTAAAATAGTGTTTCCATGCTGGATAAAGTCTTATTTTGACGCCGGCAGCACATTTGATGCAAACCTGTCATTTCAGCTCAAACGGTAAAATTTGACCGCTCCTGCCAATATGAGACTGTTTTTCACAACGCTTGCCCTGAAAGTGCCAGGTACTGCAGATGACAGAAACACACGGAAAAACTCTGCAAAATGCTTCTTCTAATGTAAAATAGTGTTTCCATGCTGGATAAAGTCTTATTTTGACGCCGCAGCACATTTGATGCAAACCTGTCATTTCAGCTCAAACGGTAGAATTTTAGCCGCTCCAGCCAATATGAGACTGTTTTTCACAACGCTTGCCCTGAAAGTGCCAGGTACTGCAGATGACAGAAACACACGGGAAAAACTCTGCAAAATGCTTCTTCTAATGTAAAATAGTGTTTCCATGCTGGATAAAGTCTTATTTTGACGCCGCAGCACATTTGATGCAAACCTGTCATTTCAGCTCAAACGGTAAAATTTTACCGCTCCTGCCAATATGAGACTGTTTTTCACAACGCTTGCCCTGAAAGTGCCAGGTACTGCAGATGACAGAAACACACGGAAAACTCTGCAAAATGCTTCTTCTAATGTAAAATAGTGTTTCCATGCTGGATAAAGTCTTATTTTGACGCCGGCAGCACATTTGATGCAAACCTGTCATTTCAGCTCAAACGGTAAAATTTGACCGCTCCTGCCAATATGAGACTGTTTTTCACAACGCTTTGCCCTGAAAGTGCCAGGTACTGCAGATGACAGAAACACACGGGAAAACTCTGCAAAATGCTTCTTCTAATGTAAAATAGTGTTTCCATGCTGGATAAAGTCTTATTTTGACGCCGCAGCACATTTGATGCAAACCTGTCATTTCAGCTCAAACGGTAGAATTTGACCGCCCAGCCAATATGAGACTGTTTTTCACAACGCTTGCCCTGAAAGTGCCAGGTACTGCAGATGACAGAAACACACGGAAAAACTCTGCAAAATGCTTCTTCTAATGTAAAATAGTGTTTCCATGCTGGATAAAGTCTTATTTTGACGCCGCAGCACATTTGATGCAAACCTGTCATTTCAGCTCAAACGGTAAAATTTGACCGCTCCTGCCAATATGAGACTGTTTTTCACAACGCTTTGCCCTGAAAGTGCCAGGTACTGCAGATGACAGAAACACACGGAAAACTCTGCAAAATGCTTCTTCTAATGTAAAATAGTGTTTCCATGCTGATAAAGTCTTATTTTGACGCCGCAGCACATTTGATGCAAACCTGTCATTTCAGCTCAAACGGTCAAATTTGACCGCTCCTGCCAATATGAGACTGTTTTTCACAACGCTTTGCCCTGAAAGTGCCAGGTACTGCAGATGACAGAAACACACGGGAAAACTCTGCAAAATGCTTCTTCTAATGTAAAATAGTGTTTCCATGCTGGATAAAGTCTTATTTTGACGCCGCAGCACATTTGATGCAAACCTGTCATTTCAGCTCAAACGGTCAAATTTGACCGCTCCTGCCAATATGAGACTGTTTTTTCACAACGCTTGCCCTGAAAGTGCCAGGTACTGCAGATGACAGAAACACACGGAAAAACTCTGCAAAATGCTTCTTCTAATGTAAAATAGTGTTTCCATGCTGGATAAAGTCTTATTTTGACGCCGCAGCACATTTGATGCAAACCTGTCATTTCAGCTCAAACGGTAAAATTTGACCGCTCCTGCCAATATGAGAGACTGTTTTTCACAACGCTTGCCCTGAAAGTGCCAGGTACTGCAGATGACAGAAACACACGGGAAAACTCTGCAAAATGCTTCTTCTAATGTAAAATAGTGTTTCCATGCTGGAAAAAGTCTTATTTTGACGCCGCAGCACATTTGATGCAAACCTGTCATTTCAGCTCAAACGGTAAAATTTGACCGCTCCTGCCAATATGAGACTGTTTTTCACAACGCTTGCCCTGAAAGTGCCAGGTACTGCAGATGACAGAAACACACGGGAAAACTCTGCAAAATGCTTCTTCTAATGTAAAATAGTGTTTCCATGCTGGAAAAAGTCTTATTTTGACGCCGCAGCACATTTGATGCAAACCTGTCATTTCAGCTCAAACGGTAAAATTTGACCGCTCCTGCCAATATGAGACTGTTTTTCACAACGCTTGCCCTGAAAGTGCCAGGTACTGCAGATGACAGAAACACACGGAAAAACTCTGCAAAATGCTTCTTCTAATGTAAAATAGTGTTTCCATGCTGGAAAAAGTCTTATTTTGACGCCGGCAGCACATTTGATGCAAACCTGTCATTTCAGCTCAAACGGTAAAATTTGACCGCTCCTGCCAATATGAGACTGTTTTTCACAACGCTTGCCCTGAAAGTGCCAGGTACTGCAGATGACAGAAACACACGGGAAAACTCTGCAAAATGCTTCTTCTAATGTAAAATAGTGTTTCCATGCTGGAAAAAGTCTTATTTTGACGCCGCAGCACATTTGATGCAAACCTGTCATTTCAGCTCAAACGGTAAAATTTGACCGCTCCTGCCAATATGAGACTGTTTTTCACAACGCTTGCCCTGAAAGTGCCAGGTACTGCAGATGACAGAAACACACGGGAAAACTCTGCAAAATGCTTCTTCTAATGTAAAATAGTGTTTCCATGCTGGAAAAAGTCTTATTTTGACGCCGCAGCACATTTGATGCAAACCTGTCATTTCAGCTCAAACGGTAAAATTTGACCGCTCCTGCCAATATGAGACTGTTTTTCACAACGTTTGCCCTGAAAGTGCCAGGTACTGCAGATGACAGAAACACACGGGAAAACTCTGCAAAATGCTTCTTCTAATGTAAAATAGTGTTTCCATGCTGGAAAAAGTCTTATTTTGACGCCGCAGCACATTTGATGCAAACCTGTCATTTCAGCTCAAACGGTAAAATTTGACCGCTCCTGCCAATATGAGACTGTTTTTCACAACGCTTGCCCTGAAAGTGCCAGGTACTGCAGATGACAGAAACACACGGAAAAACTCTGCAAAATGCTTCTTCTAATGTAAAATAGTGTTTCCATGCTGGAAAAAGTCTTATTTTGACGCCGGCAGCACATTTGATGCAAACCTGTCATTTCAGCTCAAACGGTAAAATTTGACCGCTTCCAGCCAATATGAGACTGTTTTTCACAACGCTTGCCCTGAAAGTGCCAGGTACTGCAGATGACAGAAACACACGGGAAAAACTCTGCAAAATGCTTCTTCTAATGTAAAATAGTGTTTCCATGCTGGAAAAAGTCTTATTTTGACGCCGCAGCACATTTGATGCAAACCTGTCATTTCAGCTCAAACGGTAAAATTTGACCGCTTTCTGCCAATATGAGACTGTTTTTCACAACGCTTGCCCTGAAAGTGCCAGGTACTGCAGATGACAGAAACACACGGAAAACTCTGCAAAATGCTTCTTCTAATGTAAAATAGTGTTTCCATGCTGGAAAAGTCTTATTTTGACGCCGCAGCACATTTGATGCAAACCTGTCATTTCAGCTCAAACGGTAAAATTTGACCGCTCCTGCCAATATGAGACTGTTTTTCACAACGCTTGCCCTGAAAGTGCCAGGTACTGCAGATGACAGAAACACACGGGAAAACTCTGCAAAATGCTTCTTCTAATGTAAAATAGTGTTTCCATGCTGGATAAAGTCTTATTTTGACGCCGCAGCACATTTGATGCAAACCTGTCATTTCAGCTCAAACGGTAAAATTTGACCGCTCCTGCCAATATGAGACTGTTTTTCACAACGCTTGCCCTGAAAGTGCCAGGTACTGCAGATGACAGAAACACACGGGAAAACTCTGCAAAATGCTTCTTCTAATGTAAAATAGTGTTTCCATGCTGGAAAAAGTCTTATTTTGACGCCGGCAGCACATTTGATGCAAACCTGTCATTTCAGCTCAAACGGTAAAATTTGACCGCTCCTGCCAATATGAGACTGTTTTTCACAACGCTTGCCCTGAAAGTGCCAGGTACTGCAGATGACAGAAACACACGGGAAAACTCTGCAAAATGCTTCTTCTAATGTAAAATAGTGTTTCCATGCTGGAAAAAGTCTTATTTCTACGCCGCAGCACATTTGATGCAAACCTGTCATTTCAGCTCAAACGGTAAAATTTGACCGCTCCTGCCAATATGAGACTGTTTTTCACAACGCTTTGCCCTGAAAGTGCCAGGTACTGCAGATGACAGAAACACACGGGAAAACTCTGCAAAATGCTTCTTCTAATGTAAAATAGTGTTTCCATGCTGGAAAAGTCTTATTTCACGCCGCAGCACATTTGATGCAAACCTGTCATTTCAGCTCAAACGGTAAAATTTGACCGCTCCTGCCAATATGAGACTGTTTTTTCACAACGCTTGCCCTGAAAGTGCCAGGTACTGCAGATGACAGAAACACACGGAAAACTCTGCAAAATGCTTCTTCTAATGTAAAATAGTGTTTCCATGCTGGAAAAAGTCTTATTTCTGACGCCGCAGCACATTTGATGCAAACCTGTCATTTCAGCTCAAACGGTAAAATTTGACCGCTCCTGCCAATATGAGACTGTTTTTCACAACGCTTGCCCTGAAAGTGCCAGGTACTGCAGATGACAGAAACACACGGGAAAACTCTGCAAAATGCTTCTTCTAATGTAAAATAGTGTTTCCATGCTGATAAAGTCTTATTTTGACGCCGCAGCACATTTGATGCAAACCTGTCATTTCAGCTCAAACGGTAAAATTTGACCGCTCCTGCCAATATGAGACTGTTTTTTCACAACGTTTGCCCTGAAAGTGCCAGGTACTGCAGATGACAGAAACACACGGGAAAACTCTGCAAAATGCTTCTTCTAATGTAAAATAGTGTTTCCATGCTGGAAAAGTCTTATTTCTGACGCCGCAGCACATTTGATGCAAACCTGTCATTTCAGCTCAAACGGTAAAATTTGACCGCTCCTGCCAATATGAGACTGTTTTTCACAACGCTTGCCCTGAAAGTGCCAGGTACTGCAGATGACAGAAACACACGGGAAAACTCTGCAAAATGCTTCTTCTAATGTAAAATAGTGTTTCCATGCTGGATAAAGTCTTATTTTGACGCCGGCAGCACATTTGATGCAAACCTGTCATTTCAGCTCAAACGGTAAAATTTGACCGCTCCTGCCATATATGAGACTGTTTTTCACAACGTTTGCCCTGAAAGTGCCAGGTACTGCAGATGACAGAAACACACGGGAAAACTCTGCAAAATGCTTCTTCTAATGTAAAATAGTGTTTCCATGCTGGAAAAAGTCTTATTTTGACGCCGGCAGCACATTTGATGCAAACCTGTCATTTCAGCTCAAACGGTAAAATTTGACCGCTCCTGCCAATATGAGACTGTTTTTCACAACGTTTGCCCTGAAAGTGCCAGGTACTGCAGATGACAGAAACACACGGAAAAACTCTGCAAAATGCTTCTTCTAATGTAAAATAGT